>JAJPUD010004294.1:0-33475 GCA_023553655.1 Myrmecobius fasciatus
ATTGGTATGGCACTAAATAAGTAAATTAGTTTGGGTAGTATTGTCATTTTTATTATATTCGCTCGTCCTACCCATGAGCATTTTAAGTTTTTCCAATTGACTAGGTCTGATTTGATTTGTGTGGAAAGTGTTTTGTAATTTAGTTCATATGGTTCCTGACTATCCCTTGGCAGATAAATTCCCAAATATTTTATACTATCAACAGTTATTTTGAATGGAATTTCTTTTTGTATCTCTTGCTGCTGAACTTTATTGGTAATATATAAAAATGCTGATGATTTATGTGGATTTATTTTGTATCCTGCCACTTTGCTAAAGTTGTGAATTGTTTCTAGTAGTTTTTTAGTTGAGTCTCTAGGGTTCTCTAAGTATACCATCATAAGACTCATCTTCATAAATTTAAATCTGCCCTCTGATACTTTCTAGCTTTGTCATTCTGGCAAGTCACTTAACCCTGCTTGACTCAGTCTCTTTATCTGTCTAATGAGCTGAAGAAGGAAAGGGCAAACCACTCCCATTATCTTTGCTAAGAAAAACCCCCAGATAGGATATGAAGAGTAGGACATGACTGAAAAATAACTGAACAATGAAATATAAGGGAGAATTTTTATGGGCTTTCTGGAAGGAAAGTGGGGGAGAGATTTACACAGGGAGGATTAGGTGCATTGGAAGAAAAAAGATAATCAAAAATTTCTTTTTAAAAAGAAGTAAAGGGAGCAGCTAGGTGGTATAATGGATAGAGTACCAGCCCTGAAGTCAGGAGAATCTGAGTTCAAATCTGGCTTCAGACACTTAATACTTCCTAGCTGTGTGACCCTGGGCAAGTCACCTTAACCCCAATTGCCTCAGCGCAAAAAAAATAAATAAATAAATAAATAAAATAAAAAGAAATAAAGAGATTTTTTCCCAGCATTTGTTAATATGTAACTATAAATTCACTTACATTATTTTCAGATATGTGGATGTGAGTGAATAATATGAGAACTAGTCCATTGCATACTGGCTTTCTTCCATACTAAGTGTCCTAGTTTAATATTTCACACACCCATATTAATTAAAAAGCATCAGGTTCTGGGTGTGATTTTACCTCTTAAGCTGTCTTCCTATAATTTTGGACTGCTTTTAGGAGTGAGCCTACCCTGAAATGACTCAGCTAAGTCATGTATGTAAGGCTAATTCTAAGCTTTGTGGAATAGTATTCCACTCAGGAACTCTGGGAGAGTTATCCTAAGGCTTCTTGCTTAGTGTAACCATAGATGATTTTTCTTCTGAAAGAGTTTGGTCAGTTAGCTATTTCTTTTCCCTTTGCAGGGCTAGTGGCTCTCTCTGACTTGATCTCCCTGTCATCTCCCCTTCAGGGCCGGGTGCCGTTTGCTGTGCCTGATAAAGTGCTATGGCCCCAGCTGTGCGAGGCTCTCAACATGAAGTTCAAGGCAGAAGTCCAGAGCAACCGAGGCCTGACAAAGGAAAACTTAGTGTTCCTGGCTCAGAAGCTGTTTAACAGCAGCAGCAACAACATGGAGGATTACAACAGCATGGCCATCTCTTGGTCCCAGTTCAACAGGGTGAGGGGAATGGGGTCAGGTTACTGCACACCTTGGGACAATCTTTCACAATAGATACCTTGGGGAGTTTTCTTCCAATCTTGTCTCCAAAGCCTCTATATTTTACCAATAAAAGACTATAGGCAACTCTTTGGGTAAAAGGTCTTCCTGAGACTCATCCAGATTTTTGGTGGAATAGAGAAAATATTATTGGGCATGAAGTTCTGTTATTTGCATGCTTAAAGCAATTGGACTTGTAAAAACACATTTAGTCAATTTTAGTTCTTTACAATAGAATATAGAATTAAATATATAGAATGAAGCAAAACATGAACAAAACTGGAGAAAAGGGACATGGTTAGCACAAATATTTATGTTTTATGCTGTCTCATTTGCTCTGACCCTTTAAAAAAAAATGTGTGATACAAAGTTATGCCCTCCTGAAACAAAATATTACACTAGCAAGCTATTAGATTTTTTTTCTTCAATATCCTAAATTCTGAATGATGATCACAACTTTTATTCAAGTGTCTTTGTTCAGGTATTCAAAGTTCACTTACTGTCTTTTGGGTTGAGGAAGGAAAATGTCAATTTAAAAGTAATGGGAAAAATGTTTTCAGCGTCATTAGGTCAGATAATTGACATCCTTTTATATTGATACCTAGATCTTATCAAATGATTTCTTACCCATTCAGTTGATTGGGCATTGGTATCCGAGGTATTATAATGGCCTCATGGTCTAGTTAGTGCCAGTTGAAAAAGCTGCTGTGTTTGAAAGTCAAAGCCTGTGGATGTTGTCCTGAGGTGTAGCCACTCCTTGTTCCTTTCATCCTTTCCTCAATTCATTTCCTTTCCAATCAGTAAACTTATATTAAGTGCTTATAGATGCAATGAAACAAAAATAAGAAGTGACAACCTTCATGAAACCGTTAGTCTAATGGAAATAATATGACCCATTTACAAGTAAGAATGATGGAGCAAATAGGTGGTACTGTGGATAGAGCACCAGCCCTGGAGCCAGGAGTTCAAATTTGGCCTCAGACACTTAGTACCTGAGTGACCCTGGACAAATCACAGCCCTAATTGCCTCCCAACCAAAAATGGATGAATACTACAGAATGTGATAAGACAAAGAACAAAGCCATTTGGAGAGTCTGTGGATATCAGGAAAGATTTCATAGAACATAGGTGCTGGACCTTGACAAAAGAAAAGGATTTCAAACTCTCTCCTGAATTTGCTCTTTTGAGGACTAGGCTTGTTAGTAAAACTAAGAGAGGCATAGATTCATGAAGGTAGAATGTCACAGATGGTTGTTTCCCAATTTTTTGGTTGTAGTTGCAATTTAAAAAAAAAAAAAAGAAAGAAAGAAGAAACTGTTTTGTTATGTCACTACACAGGAAAACTTACCTGGACGAAATTACACTTTCTGGCAGTGGTTTGATGGGGTGATGGAAGTGTTAAAAAAACATCTCAAGCCTCATTGGAATGATGGGTGAGAGTCTTTGTTTCTTGGTTAGAAATAAAAAACTTTTCTTTTGGGGGAGCAAAACATTATAGGGTTTCTTCTTTTGTTTCTGTGATTAGGGCCATCTTGGGTTTTGTGAATAAGCAACAGGCCCATGACCTACTTATCAACAAACCAGATGGGACCTTCCTTCTTCGATTCAGTGACTCTGAAATTGGGGGCATCACCATTGCTTGGAAGTTTGATTCTCGTAAGTATCATCCTTTGCCCCAACCCAAATAAAACACCACCACCAAAAAGGCAGTTGCTTCATTTTAGGTTAGCTGCTTTTTTTTTTTTAAATAAAACTCTTTTTCTCTCAATTGAAAAATTAAGCAGTCTTCATTACATAGAATCCCCAAAATTATCGCTGCTTTGGATGGGGGGGAGTCTTTTCTTAATATTTGTTAATAGTTAAAAAAATTAGATCATATAGATGCTCTTGGTACAGTATCAATTAATTCATTTTAATTATGCCTTCATTACTTACTAAAATGAAGGGCATTATCATTGTTTATCCCTATCTAGCCTTGAACTTGAAAGTGATATTTCAAAGAGCTTTGAGGGGGCCTGCTGATTTTTGTCTTTGACATTGTGAGAAAATAAAAGTAAGCTGAAAAGACTGTAGTAACATATCAATTTTCCAATAAATGTATTTTGTTTTTTAAGACCCAAGAGATGAAAAATTAAGAATTCATTTCCTCCCAAGGGAAATAACTTAGCATTAGAATTTTAGAACTGCATTTGGGGAGGGTTATTCACACCTAGCATACCTAAGGAAAATGTGTGTATTCTGTGGTCATTGATCCTAGTCATTACCTCAGATGTAACCTGAAGATGAACTCCCAGGAAGGGCAATGTGGAGGACAGTGTTCTATAATATTGGTGGATGTGGGGAAGGGAGAGGTTTCCTGCTCCATGTTTGGAGTGTCATTTTTCTATTTGTTGATTTAGAGGAAAGGATGTTTTGGAATCTGATGCCTTTTACCACTAGAGACTTCTCTATCCGATCCCTGGCTGACCGCTTGGGAGATCTGAATTACCTTATCTACGTGTTCCCTGATCGGCCGAAAGATGAAGTATACTCCAAGTATTACACACCAGTTATGTGCGAGTCTGCCACTGGTAACAGAATTCAAATTTTTGATGTGTCTTGTTTCTGTCTCTTTATCTTAGATAGCAATATATAAACTTAATGTTCAGTTGCTCATGTATTTTATGCAGTTTATGCAATATGGCAAATGTTAATTATGGACTTTCTTTGCCACCTCATCCCTAATGTTAATATCTTAAGGAATGAAAACTCATTTTTATTGCTTGCATGCACCAAGCAAAAGTGAGGAAGTAAATCTTCCAGGAGAAAAAAATCATATTGCAAATTCCAAAGTCAAATGATTACTTAATTAACAAGCAATTTTTTTATTAAAGCTTTTTATTTGCAAAACATATGCATAGGTAATTTTTCAACATTGACCCTTGCAAAACTTTGTTACAAATTTTCTCCCCTAGATGGCAGGAAGT
The DNA here is from genome assembly GCA_023553655.1 of Myrmecobius fasciatus. Lineage (NCBI taxonomy): Eukaryota > Metazoa > Chordata > Mammalia > Dasyuromorphia > Myrmecobiidae > Myrmecobius > Myrmecobius fasciatus. The sequence goes on from JAJPUD010004294.1 coordinate 4,571, forward strand.
CTAATACATGTTAATTATAATAAGCAATTTTTAATATGCACATCTGCTTCTCTCTATTAATATTTATAACCAAGAATTTCCTATTGTATCTATCTCCAGATGACTTCCTTTGACCAATTCTTTTGTTTAATCTCCTTTACTATTCTGTCACTGCTTGGAGATGTGAGATGCAATACTGGTTATCAAGTCCTAAAGTTCTTTAACTCTGAATAAGTCAAGTTAGGGCATTTGCCATATAGATCTTAAAAAGCTTATCAGTCACAAAGCATCTTGGTTTGTTGGACCTTGATGCTGTTGGAAGATTACTGAACTTGATCCAAAACGTTGATTCAAATTCTAGTACTGCTAGGTACTGACTGAATAAATTTTGCCAAGTTATATAATCCCTGTGAGCCTCAGTTTTCTCTTCCCTAAAGTGAGGAGGCTGTTGTGAGAATCAGATAGGATAGCACACAAATCCCTTTGTTACCATTTACTCCATAAATATGAACAGTTAAATCAGACTTCTGCTTGTTCCTATTCTTGCTTCCAGGAAATAATGCTACATTTTCCCATTTCTGAGTGTGGTTTTTCATATATTAGCACTTCACACAAAGATCAGAAGTTGAATAGCTCAGTTTTAATCCTTGGGCTACACTCCTCTAGGATAATTTATATGGGGAATGAGAGAAATAGCCAGCATTTTTTAAAAAATCATTGCATAAATAGTTCTCACCTGGGATGAGTGGGCAAGAGCTTTTTCTTAGAATGCCATGAAAATGCCAAACCTTCCACTGTAGGATGGAGGCAGGCAGGCAGGCAGATGAATGGGGGAGGTCCATTTTCCTATGGGGTGAGCATATCATTAATGCTTATTTTGGACTTGTAACATTGGAAATCTGGTTTGTGCTTGGAAGAATTTAGTGAAATATGCCAATTAATTGTACCAGTGAAGACTTTAATTTACATTCTCTGCATTGAGGCTGCACTTGTCCCTGACTTTCTAGGGTAAAATTGGGGGTCGGACCTCTGGGTGTCTTTCTGTCTTAAGATCCTAAGAGAAAGATCATTTCTGAAGAAGACTGCATATCTGCCCACTTGATAACCACCAAAGTCCTCAATCCCCTTCTCCTTTCTCTTCTTGGCAGCTAAAGCTGTGGATGGATATGTGAAACCACAAATCAAGCAGGTGGTCCCAGAGTAAGTACTCAGATCATATGCACATTTGGATTCTTTTTCCCTCAATAATATTTTATTTTTTCCAAAAAATATGTAAAGATAGTTTTCAACATTCATTTCTGTAAAACTTTGCATTCCAAATTTTTCTCCCTTCCTTCCCTTACCTTCCCACTCCTTAAGGACAGCAAGTAATCTGATAGAGGTTAAATATGCGCTATCCTTTTAAACATATTTATATATTTGTCATGTTGAACCAGAAAAATCAGACTAAAAGGGGGGAAAAACCATGAGAGAAAAAAAAATAAGGTGAAAATACTATGCTTCGAAACACATTCAGTCTCCTTAGTTCTTTTTTTAGAACATATTTGAATTCTGATCTCCATCTATCATCCCCTGTCCCACATATATCTAAACTATTCCACAAATGCCCTGTCTAGTCCTTTACTAGGAGGCTTTGCTGAGCCTGGTTGTTGGATGCCATCTTGTTTTTGTCCTAACATACTAAGGGCTTCAAACCACAGCTCCTTTTCTCATGAGCACATGGCGTATCTCCCCTTCCTGCCTAGCCCAGAACATACTTCCCCAGTACAGGAGCCCCAGGATTACCAGTTTATACTACCCCAGACTCAACTAAATAGTATATAAAAAAGCTGAGCCTCCCCAAATAGAGGCAAAGGACAGGGGACAGAGTTGGGTTTTCTGGACTAGTGCTGACCTAGCATAGGCCACCCTGGGGGCAAGGCAGAGTCAAGTTTAGCAAGGGCAAGCATATTTTGCTGAAGGCTCAAGACAGAAAGGAATTGTTGGAATCTTAGAGCCAGAAGAAGGGGCTGCTTGGCTCTCACTCTCTCTCCCTTAAGGTCTATTTCTACTTTTGTCCTTCAGGCTTGATGGGCTCTAAAGTTATGTTTCTGCTTCTTCCTCCAGGTTTGTCAATGCATCTGCAGATTCTTCAGGGGCCAGCGCCACCTACATGGATCAGGCCCCATCCCCAGCCGTGTGCTCCCAGTCTCATTATAATATGTATCCCCAGAAGTAGGTTGTGTTCTTTTAGGGGCCCAAGGAGGTGGTGACCAATGAAGAACTGTTAGGGTCCCCTAGTGGGCGGGGGTTTCTTGTTTAAGGGGGATTAGTGAGTTTAAGAGCCTAGACCTGTCCTAATCTGTTCAGATGGAAAATGCCAGTGGTCACTCTAGGAATAGGGGTGGGCTCAGTATTGTCCTTCAGCCAGGTGTTCTGTGGCCTGGGAGCTGATTTCATTTGGACCACTGGATACAGCTTTATTAAATGAATAGTTTTCCTTCTTTCTGAGCCAATGCTGAGTAAAAATCAGCTCAGAGCAGAGGAGGGAGGGCAGTGCCTTCAGGCTGCCCTGTATAGAACACTGGGATTAGCTGGGGGATGAGGTTGCTTTTTGGATTCTCATGTTCTCTCTTCCTTTATCAGCCCTGACTCTGTCCTTGACCCAGACGGGGATTTTGACCTGGATGACACTATGGATGTAGCAAGACATGTTGAAGAACTCTTACGCCGACCAATGGACAGTCAGTGGATTCCCCATGCCCAGTCGTGACCCCTGACCCCTCCACCCCATAGCTCTTCAGCCCCTGCCGGAGGATCGCTCTTGTGGATGTTTAATTCCATGAATCGCTTCTCTTTGGAAATAATACTCATAATGTGAAGTGTTAATATTAGTTGTGACTTTAGTATTTCTGTGCATGGTGATGCCAGTGGGGTGGGTGTGAGTGCGTGTGAGTGTGGGTGTGTGTGTGTGTGCGTGTGTGTGTGTGTATATGTGTATTCAAGTGAGGTATTGTTCTCCCCCTTCCCTCCTTTCTGTCCAGGATTTGGCTTTATTGTCAGGACCTTAGGGACTGTGGCCAATTTCTCTTTACTAAAAGCCAGTTCCTGGGAAAGGCTTTGGCTTTGGGAGGGTGGGGATGGGTAAGGGTGGAGGGGAGGTTGCACCTCCTAATCAATGACTTATATGTTGCTGTTTCAAGCCAAATATTACAGTCAAAAAAAGTTAACAATTGTTGCCTTTAACTATCCTCTGAAATTTTGATCACTGCCTTTTCACAGAAAAAGTGAGGTTTTCTTTCTTTCTTTTTCTAGATTGGAGTGGGAAATTATGACAGTTTGAAAAAATAAATGGAGTGGGGGAAAGAGTTGTGGGTTTTCTGTTTGAGGATTGATCTTTTTAAAATACCACTTAGCACATACAGGTTCACCTTTTTGTGTGGATTTGCTCCTTTGCTGGAGTGAGAACGCATGTATGCATGAATGTTTAGGGATGTGTATGTTTGAAATGGGCATAAGAAAGACTAGCCATATATGTACATCCTTGTAGTATTGATATCCTGTGCATTTGGGCTATCGTGGAATACTAGATATTAACTTCCTAGGGTTAAAAACAATAATTTGTTACCTGGGGTTACCCACAATTTGAATTTGATCATTCAAAGACTTATCCTTCTCTGCTCATTCTCTGAACTGTTGGATCCTAAAGTGTGAGGATTTAGTTTTTGGGGGGTTTTTTTGTTTTTGTTTTATTTTTTTTAAGATCACTTTAAGGGTTATGGATTTTATAAATGTTAGATACCCTTTTGTTTTTTCTAAAATGTATCCTCTTCATTTCCCTCCTACCTCTCCCTACTCATATGTCATCAGAATTGTCTCTTTTTACCCTAGGTCCTATGCCAGTCACATCCATTGTCACTTGCATTTCCTTCCAGTGTTTACACCAGTCTTGAAGATTTGATGGCATGAATGTCATCTGAACCAAAGGCTAGCTTGTTGAATTTGAAGTCTGTGGTCCACCTTATGTGTGGTTGTGGGCAGTGATAGAGGTTTGGGGGGTTTGATTTATTTGTGATGTTTTTGGTTTTATTTTGATAAACAGGAAAAAAAGGGAAAAATGAACTTAAGCCTAGCATAATTTTGAGTCATGGCAATTTCTTTGGTGGCTTCTTACTACTGAGGAGATGTGGGCTATGGCTGGGATGTGTAGCTGGACATAGGTTGGGGAATGAGCAGACACAGCCTATGGGTGAGGCCTATGAGGTTCTTCCCCCAACCTCCTCTCTCCAAGAGAAGGGCATATGGCCATACCCAGGAGAGTGATGTCACTAAAAACCTTATTTTTATACTTGCTAGTAAATAAACAGATATTTTTTTAACAAAAAAGTTATGAATTTATCAAGTATCTTGATGTTGATGGAGAAATATTCCTCTTTAGTAAAGTATTTATTGGAAGGTAACTTTTTAAAAGCCATTGTGTGTTAGCCTTGGCTCAGTTTTATATGTTGATTACTTTTTAACCTGGGCATCCATACCCTGGCATTGCCAGACAGTAGGAGCATCTCTTTGCCCTTCCTGGGAGTAGACCAAACTCTCCAGAAATACCATCATTGGCTATGGGATGCTGTTCACCTCAAGATGGGGGTTAATTAGGACTCTAGTTCTGAAGTTGGAGGATGGGGGGAAAGAGGAAGGGGAAAGTCCATGTTTCCTAGGTACCCAGGCCTCTTACAAAGAATCCACAAAATGACTCTCCAGCTTTCTCACTTCCTGATTCCCCTTCTCAGGCCCAGGAGCCTGGAGTAGCATGGCATGAAAATTCAATTCATGTTTTGGCAGACTGTGCCCACCAGGGGGCAACACCACAATAGCATCCTATCTGAGATGGACTGGGAAAGAGCTGAACAAGGGGAAACCATAGAAATGTGTCTCTCTTTCCTGGCCTCCGCCCAGTTTCTTGCTGAAGAGGATTCTAGGAAGTGGTGATGCTCTTAAACCTCACTCACTCCCGCAATTGCAATTCTCCAGGGACACCAGACTTCCCAGATAGCATGAGACATGGCGCTTGCTTTGCTGCCCTCACTCTTCCAGAAGCTGCTCCTGCGAGAAATTTGGGACTGAAATATAGATGGTTTTTTTTTCTCTCCCTCCCCCTTGCAAAATACAGAGCCAAATTTTTGTTCGTGCAGATTATTGATGAAAGTCAAGTTTTGACCATTTCCCCTATCTGCTTTGCTCCTCCCCCCTCACAGAATAATAGCATAAATGTTTCAACGGTGTGTGATATACACAGGGTTTTGTGAGGGTGGGAATATCCCAAAAGGGAGTATAATTTAAATAAGAGAATACTTTTGATAATTTTTCTTTTTAAAACTTTGTGAAATTATTTCAGATACATATTTTAGTGTTGAAGCAGATTCATATATATAGCAGCCACCAATAAAGTATTGTGTACAATTTTGGGCAGTCACAAAATTGTGTATTTTATGTTACAATAAAGGCCTCCTGAAGAGACAATATCTTTTTCATTTAATTTATTTCTTCCATAGATGTGCAAAGTTTTGGAATGTGGGGAGGTAAAGATAGCAGCACTGATAAGACTGTGAGAATGGGCTTTTTAAAATGAGACAAAGTCAAGACATGTCAGAACTGTTGCAACAGGGGATTTCTTCAGCTCAAAAGTAAAATGAAATTCTTGAATGGACATCCGGACCCATCCCCTCCTTATGGATAAAGCCATATCCAAACCATGTCTGATATCCAGTTTTGGAGAAGATTCCATCCTCCTTTAATGCTTACCTCCAACATGTCAGCTCTTCTCATTCAGAGTATTATTCAATTCTACAAATATATGTTAGTTGCTTAAGGACCTGACAGTTTCATAGGTCCCAAAATTTATCACCCTGAAGGCAGCCTGATAATCATTCCAAATTTTGCCAAGCCTTTCCTCTAAGATGAATGGGAAGTCAATCTATTACCCAGTTTTCACATATAACACTTCCTATTTGGTTAAGGAGTTATGAAACCTTTTTGCCCTGACAACCTTAGATTGACAGGTCCAAGATTCTAAATATGACACAAATCCTTACTATGGCTACTTTAGTCTTGTTTGTAACCATCTTTACCTGAGAACCAAAGGATTGACCTGATCTGATCAATTTTTATCCTTGTCCCAGTTCTCAGTACAATGAATGAGCTCCACATTAGGGAAATCAGCTTCCTAATCATTGTCTTTCTCCTGCCACAAAAAAAAAAAAAAAAGGATTTTGCCCCATGCTTCCCCACTTATTAGATTTAAAGGTCATTTAAACAGTTGCCTAGAAACTGCCATCTCAGAATTAGAGAATCTTATAAACATCACATAAGGACCAGGGTCCAAAACCCAGTTGCTACTTATTACTCATGTAATCTTAAATACTTTGCTTCTCTGGGAAGAGAGAGTAGAAAGTAGAATCAGAGTAGAAGTAGTCTTCTAATTGAACATACCTGGAAAGGAATCCATATCATAGCACACTCCGTAAGTGGTTATTCAGCCTTTGCCTAAAGAACTCAATACTTTCCAATGTAGCTCTTTCCAATTTTGGATAGTTCTAATTATTAGGAAATTTTTCCTGATAATAAAACCAAATGTCCTTTCTTTTAACTTCTACTCAAAGCTTCTAGTTCTGCCCCTTTGGATCAATGGGAGCATATGTAATCTTTGACCCTCAGGACAGCATTTCAAGTATTTGAAAATAGCTGTCTTCCCTACCTATACTCCCACATTTCACACTAGTTTCCAAGCTAAACAATCAGGTCTTACAGTAGATCTTCACAAGCTTTAACTTGGTCCTCAAAGTACTGATGACCCTCTTCTTTGTATATTCTTCACTTTATCAATGTCCTTCCTAAAATGTAGCACCCCAAACTGAACATAGCATTCTGGATATGGTCTGACCTGAATGGCACACAACCAGACTCTCACCTCCTTAATTCCGGAACCGCTGCTTTTCGGTGCAGTACAAGATTACATTAGCCTCTTCTGATTGCCATATCAGTGTTAACTTAATTGCACTTTCAGTCCCTTAAAATCCCCAGGTGTTTTTCAAACTTGGCTAACTAATTCTTCCCCCACTTTAGTACTCATGAAGTTGATTTCTTAAATCCAAAGATAAGACATTTTTCCCTATTAAATTTAATCTTGTTTTTAGTTCAAGATAAGCCTTTCAAGTATTTTTTTGATCCTGGCAATCTTCTAGGAGATTTGCCATCTTCGAATTTGATAAAGTTGTCTTTTATCAAGTCATTGATAAAAATGTTAACTATCATACCACTTTCTTGAAATCCCTCATCTAGGACCATCTTTTATGAAAGATAGAATGAGGGGAGCAGCTAGGTGGCAAAGTGGATAGAGCACCAGCCCTGAATTCAGGAGGATCTGAGTTCAAATGTAGTTTTGTCTTCACTTCCTAGTTGTATGACCCTGGGCAAGTCACTTAACCCCAATTGCCTCAGGGGAAAAAAAAAGAATGAGTAACTTGCTCAGCTCCTTTGCTAAAATTTAGGTAAATTTTTTCAAATCAACCATATAACTGCCTCCAAAAAAATAAAAATAAAAATAAAAAAGGAAGTAAGATACACCTGGCATAGCCTGCTTTGTTTATTTTGTACTTTTAATTATATTTTATTTTCTGGTCTGTATTCTCTCCAACCCCTCCTTATCCATCCATCTCCCCTCCCCCACCCCATTGAGGAAAAAACCTATTACAATGAGTTAAACTATTAAAACATTTTCCTTTTTTTATTAAAATATTTTCAAGTTGGCTATGTGCAAAAAAAAAATTATCAATCTGCACACTGTAAGTCCATTATCTCTCTCATTGAAAGTAAGTAGCATGTTTCTTCATGAATCATCTGAATTGTGCTGATCAGAGTTCCTTAGTCTCTCAGAAGTTGTTTGTCTTTACAGTATTATTGGTATTATATAAGTTGCCCTCAAACTCACTTCATTTCTTTTCCTGAGGCAATTGGGGTTAAGTGACATGCTCAGGGTCACACAGCTAGGAAGTGTGGAGTGTCTGAAGTCGAATTTGAACTCGGGTCCTCCTAACTTCAAGGCTGGTGCTCTATCCACTGAGCTATCTAGCTGCCCCTACTCACTTTATTTTGCATCAGTTCACACAGAGCTTCCTAGGTTTCCTGAAACTATCCACTTTATCATTTTTCTTGCAGCACAATAATATTCCATCACAGTGCACCATAATTTGTTCATCATTCCTCAATTGACAAGCACCCCTTCAGTTTCCAAATCTTTGGCATGATGACCTGTTCTTCCTGCCCCTTTATTTATTTATTTTTTGCTGAGGCAGTTGGGGTTAAGTGACTTGCTCAGGGTCACACAGCTAGGACACGTTAAGTGTCTGAGAGCAGATTTGAACTCAGGTCCTCCTGACTTCAGGGCTGGTGCTCTATCCACTGCACCACTTAGTTGTTCCCCTCATTATTTATTTTTTTTAAATTCTCTCTCTCCCTCCTGCTCCTCATTAAGAAGACAAGCAAAATTATACATGTGAAGGCATACAAAACATTTTCATATCAATTATGTTGGGGAAGGGGAAGCAAAAAAAAGTACAGGAAAAAGTATGTTTCAGACTGCACTCAGTTCTCTCTGAGATGGAATAGAATTTTTCATCATGAGTCCTTTAGAATTGTCAGGGATCATTGCATTAATCAGAGTAGCTAAGTCTTGATCGTCATTACAAGATGTAACTGTGTGTTGTGTTCTTCCAGTTCTTACTTCACTTGGCATCAGTTCATATAAGTCCTCCCGTGTTTTTCTGAAATCTCTTTGTTCCTCATTTCTTATATCACAATAGTTTTCCATGATGGCCTATTTTTGTTAGTATTTTCATTTTTAAATAGTATTTTTAGTTTTCCAAATACATGTAATTGTGTTCAACATTCATTTTTGTAAAACTTTGTATTCCAAAATTTTCTCCCTCCTTCTCTTACCTTCTCCCTCTCCCCTTTGCCTCCTCCCTCCCCAAGGCAGCAAACAATCTATGCAACTCTTTTAAGCATATTTCCACATTTGTCATGTTGTGCAAGAAAATCAGATCAAAAGGGAAAAAATGAAAAAAACAAACAAACAAGCAAATAACAACAACAAAAAAGTTAAAATACTATCTTGGCCTGAGATAACTAATACTTCCTGGCTGTGTGAGCCTGGGCAAGTCACTTAACCCCAGTTGCCTCAGCAAAAAAGAAAAAGAAAAAAGAAAGAAAAGAAAAGAATACTATGCTTCTGTCCACATTCAGTCTTCATAATTCTCTCTTGGATGGGCACGGCATTTTCCATGACAGTCTGTTGGAATTGCTTTGAATCACCGGGTTGTTGAAAAGAATCATGTCCACAAGGTGGCCTCTTCTTGATGGAGTCATGATAATTTTTTATTTTATTAAAGCCTTTTATTTGTAAAACAGATACATGGGTAATTTTTCAACACTGACCTTTGCAAAACTTTCTGTTCCAAATTTTTCCCTCCTTCCCTCTCTCCCCTCCCCAGGGCCCAATACATGTTAAATAAGTCATGCTAATTCTTTGTAATCTTTTCTAGATGTTTAACAGCCATCCCTTTAGTAAATGAACTTTTCCCAAAAATCAAAGTCAGACTCTTTGGTCTATAGTTTGAAGATTTAATCTCTATTCTTGAAAATCAGTATGTTTGTCCTCTCCAGGCCTGCCTGGGTATGGCTTAATCCTGGTTCTCCAGGATCTAGAGATTACTAATGGTCGGACCAGTAGGGAACCCCATGGATGGAGCACCAGGCCTAGAGGCAGGAAGCCCTCAGACACTTACCAGGTGTGTGGCCCTGGGTCACCAAGAGTGGACATAGCTGAAACGAATGACCAGCAGCCACAGTGGCTCACGATCCCAGGGTCTCAGGAGATGGTGCACAGGGGGTCGGGCCAGGGGGTCTCTAATTCCTTCCCATTAATGACCCCCAGATCTTTCCCTGAGTCTGTTTGCCTATGCAGCCCCTCTCCTGTGCCCCTTTACCCCTCTGATCTTCTCTTACTCCGCAGTTGCCTCGCTCTGGGGCAGCAAGCCTGGCTAGGAAAGCTAGAAGCCCTAAGAAACGGGTGTCTAAGTGCACGCTGCTCAGAGATGTCCCGGGGCTCACTGGAGCCCCTTCCCCACTCACTCACTCACTCACTCACTCACTCCCCAGCTCGGCCTCCACGTCCTGCTCTAGTTTCTTCCTCCTCCCCTCCCCTTAAAGGCCCAGATCGGCAGTAGAGCGCCAGACCTTTTGCAGCCGGTCCCTTTAAGACCCCTTCCACTTTTCACATTCCCCCTGCACAAATACAAAACCCTAGCTGGGCCCTGCCCTTTAAAACTTCTGGTCCGGAAGAGGAATATTGTTTCCGGAAAAAACCCGGAAGGACCCTGAGAAACTGGGGTTTAGGGAGGAGATGAGACATCCGCTAGAATCCACAAGGAAGTGGGAGCCCAGAGCAAAAGTCAAAAAGGGGTGAAAGTAGGGGGACTGGAGCCGGGGTACGTGCTGGGAGAGGTGGGGGGGGGGGACGAGAGAAGATGGCCAGGGAGGCCGGGACTGAAGTTCTAGCAGCCCCAGAGAATGCTCCTCCTCTCCCTTGTGCCCCCCCTTTTCTTGGAGCCCGGCTGTCTCCCTGTGCCCCGTCGTCCCTGAGGTGCCAGTAGCCAGGGACAAGCAGCTGTGATTCACCTATCTCTCTCCTAGAACCTTCCACTGAGATGCTGCTGCCCTTGCTGTGGTTGCTGCTGCTGCCCTTGACCCTGCTCTGGTGGCAGAGGAAGGCCTGGGGCCCGAGGCTCCAGCACACCATGGCCTTAAGAGCCCTGGGCTGGGCAGCAGCCTGGACCAAGTGGCGACTGGAGAAGAGCACCGGACATGTCCATCAGAGTCAGAAGCAGACATTGCGGCGATGTCTTCAGGGCCTTCAAACCACCCCCTGCCCCGGAGGGGAACTCCCAGGTGGGTTTTTCCAAAGGCCCATGGGAAGCGTTCCCAGCTTCAGCCGGTGTAACGTGGAGGAGTGGAAATAATAACATTTAGGGAGAGCTGTAAGGTTTGCAAAGCATTGTCAAACCGGCATCTCCTGATCCGCACAATAACCCCGCGAGGTAGGTGTATTTTACAGCTGGGGAAACAGAGGCAAAAACCAGTGAAGTGACAGCTAGAGATGCTGACCCAGGAATCGCAGCAGTCGCCATTGCACCCTCTAAACTCTCGTGACCACTAATGGGGGGAAAGTGCTGGATTCGAATTGCAAGGACTGAAAACTTAATGTTGCTGCTCACAGCAACAGTGGTCTTGGGCAAATCAGCTCACCTTTTAGGTCTTTGTTTCTCACTTGAAAAAATCAGAGATTTGGACCAAAGTCCTTCCCGTCACTAAAGTTATAAGCCTATGAATGTAGAGGAACCACGAGAACGTCTGGGCCCAGCGATCCCTTTCCAGTGAGGTCTTAGAATGAGAAAGCCCCCCCCCCCCCCAAGGAGGCCTTTTGCCCACAGATTGGTTAGCTCCATGGAAGGACGGCAGGCCGACAGGTGCTCCCCGTTCTAGGTTAGGCAGATTCTCCTGGTCCCAAGCCTTGGTTTCCTTCCCAGCCAGCCCTCTTTCCTCTGTGAGACTTCTGGAAAAAGGCCGTCCTCCCAGCCCCCCAAGCCCTGCCCCACACAAGGGTGATTCTAACCAGAGCATTTCCATTGGGCTGGGGTGTATCTTTGAGGAGCACAGACTTGGACAGTTTCCGGAAGCAGTTCCCTCTGGTTTGGTCTCGCCTGGACCCCCGCGACAAGACGGGGGAGACGGATGAGGGCTTGGCAAAGCCGCAAGACCCCCAGTTCAGCTCTACCCCCTGGGATTCTTCCTTACAGGTGGCTGGGAGAAGTGGGGGAGAGAGGGGTCTCCTCCCCACCGGAGTGGTGGGAAGGCTCCCTGAGACTGGCAGGGCACCTGGTTTGGGCTTGTGCTTGGGGTGGGAGAGGTCAAACTGTTGCTTCTCCAGCTCTACTTGTCTCTCTTTGCAGGTCACATTGCTTAGTTTCGATTCTCTGAAAGAGATGTATCCGGGGGCACTAGTCCCGGGAGGCACTGCCCGTTTGACCCTCACTTCCCCCTGGCCTTGCTCCCTCCCCTGGCCCTTGAGGCCACTGGCCTGGGCTTGCTCCCCGGAGACAGGAGCAGGGGACCCTCGGACACTGCTTCTAGCAGCTCTTGGAACCAGGGGACTGCAGGTGCTAGAGGCCGGAACAGCCACTGAGTTGCTGGATGTCTTCTCCGGACTGGGGGCTGACTGGGAGGGCCTGGTGGAGGCGGTGGCTGCTGGCCTCCCTGGCTTCTCGCCCCCTGCCCCGACCCGGGCAGCGGAGTTGAAAACCGAACTGGAGCAGGGCCCCCAGGGCCTGGCTCGAAGGCTGTGGCCCCAGCTGCAGGTGGTGGTGACGAAGGACGCAGGGGGGCAAGACGTGGCCAAGGCCGCCTTGGGGGCTACCTGGTGTCAAGGGTTGCCTTTCTTCTCACCTGCTTATGTAGCTGCTGGAGGTCAGGCGTTGGGGGAGCTCTGGAGTGGGCCTAGGGGAGAGACCGATGGGCGGTGGGCAGCATGAAGTGGGCCCCGGGGTCATGATTTAGTTAGGGAAGGTCGGATGGAGGAGATTTGGTCCTGCAGGAAGAACAAGCCAAAAAGCTAAGCACTGCAATGGGGAGGGTGAGAGTGGGTGGTGAGGAATCCTTCCCCTACAGGTGGGCAGTAGGGGAGAGAATATCCCATGATTCCTCTCCTGCGCTGCTCTAGGTCCCACTTTTCACCCAGCCTCATTGCCACATAACCGGTTTGGGGAAGCTAAGGGAAGGGTCTGCTTCATTCTCAAGCTCCTGGCTCACTGTTCATTCTCTGCCCCACCTCGTCCTATGCTCAGGTATGATTGGATTGAACCTCTGCCTAAAGCAGCTGAAGCCAGGATACCTTTTGCTCCCAGGACCTCCCTTTGTGGAACTGCTCCCAGCCTGGGAGAAGAGCCAAGAGGAGGCCCCCTCCACCCTCCTATTAGGGGAGGCCCTGCAAGGGAAAGAATATGAGCTGGTGCTGACCGGTGATGCTCGTCTCACCAGGTGACGTCCACCCCCACCCCCCAGACCCCTGCCTCCCCTTTTCTCCGCCAGACAATGCACTTGCAAGATGAAAAATGGAGGAAGATTAAACAGAGGGACTCCTGGTAAAGCAGGGGAGGATGGAGGCAAGAAGAGGCTGGACAGTCTGCTCCTGGTCTCCCCTACCTTATTTATCCCTTTCTTATTACCGCTTAATCCCCTCTCTTTGCCATGCATAGGTGCTGCCTGGGGGATGTGGTCCAAGTCATTGACTTCTACAATCAATGTCCTGTAGTCAGATTTGTCCGCAGGTGAGTGACCCACTGAGGGAAATGCTAAAAGAGTTTTTCCAGGGGATTGTGGAGGAGACATTGAGACATCCCAGACCAAGAAATCTCATAGACAGAGCCTTGGACCGAAAAGTTCCCCTGCTGAGAAGTCTGGAAGAGATCCGGCAGGATCTTCCCAACTGAGAGACTCCAGAGAATAGTTTATCCTCCTAATCCCAAATTCTGGCTTCCTTCTAAACGTGCCCCATAAATCTTCTCTCTGAAACTACTGGGAGGCTCTTGTCAGCCCTTGTCAGCCCCTTCCTGGAGGATTAGGAGAGAGAGTGTCCCTGAATGCTCCTCTCCTTGGGAAACTGATCTGACTCCCTGATCCCTCCTCACCCTCCTTTCCCCATAGGCTGGGTCAGTCCCTCAATGTCCGAGGTGAGGGCATTTCTGAAGATGTATTCTCTGGGGCATTGCTCTGTGCTGTGGGGCTCTGGCCAGGGGCCAAATTGCTGGATTACTGCTGTGCAGAAAGTAGCATAGTGGGTAAGATATTTCCCTTTCTCCCCCTCCTAAGGTTATGCTCTCCAGTCCCCTATCTTTGTAGGAGGTGCCCCTTACCCCCATTCTGCTCTTCCTTCCTACTGCCCAGAGTTTCTCCAAGGCTGATATCTCCCAGGCAGATGGCAGCTTCTTGTCTCTTGATAGAAATCCTCTCCCAGAGTCTAATCTTCAGCCCTTCTGGAGTGCTATTTCCCTTCCTTTTTCTTTCTCTTACGAAATAGCAGTTTTCTGTTCTCCACTTACAAGCCCAAATGTGCCCCCTCCTCCCCCAAAAAACCTGTCCCTTTTCTCCACGTACCCCAAGATGGGAACTAAGGGGAGATAAGCACTCTCCTAGAGATCCCTCAAGTAAAGAGTGGATTTTCTACAGGCTCCTTCTCTGATGCCTCTGCTCCTCACTATGAAGTATTTGTAGAACTGAGAGGAGTAAGGGGCTTGTCTGAGGACCATCGACACAAGGTAAGAGAGTGAGGAAAAAGGTGTTGTGGTTTCCCCTACCCCAGATCCTTGGATTCACTTGGGATGAGGAGAGAGACAGAGGGGAAGAAAATGAAGGAAATGGAGGAAAGAGAGATGAGAGACTCTAAGATCCTTTCTAGCCGTTAATAAGTCCATGATCTGTAGCCTGAGTCCCAATCCATCCTACACCCTAAAAACACATTCTTTGGCCTAAGCTTTATTTGTTCTTTCTGTTCCCAGCTCGATCACTGCCTCCAGGAAGCATCCCCCACCTACAAGTCTCTCCGTTTCCGAGGCAGTATTGGACCTGCCCAAGTGCACCTGGTGGGCCAAGGGGGCTTTAGTGAACTTCGGACTCTCCTTTCCTCCTCTCCCTCATTTTTGCCTTTTTCCTCCTTTCCCCCAGAGATGCCCCGGATCCTGAAACATAAAGACTTGGTCCAGTTTCTGCTAAGGAGGGTGGTGTCTTGAGTGTCTTCAGGTCCCCATTTCCACCACAGGATGTCTCTCTCATATGTCTCTGTGGAAGCCCATAATCCAGGGGGCTCTATGATTCTAGGCGGTCACCCTAGTATCTCTTTGCTTTCTCAAAGTGGGAAAAAATCCCTTGTGGTCTCTATCCAGGTTAAGTGATGCTAACTTTAGCTGATGGGCAGACAGTGTCCTGCACAGAGGTACACTTAGTAGAGATGAAGGTACCAGGTGGTGAGGGACAGTTCCGTCTTTCCCTCCCCCAGTAGAATGGGTATGGTATCTTGCTCTCCCTTCTGCCCCCCATGCATGAACATTGACTTAATTTTTAAATATAGCGACTAGGATAGAGATAGACATTGGGCCTGTGATTTCATTAATATAAGGGATCTTCTGAATGAGGAAACATTCTCTGTTTCTAAGAGTACACCGAGAAGTTGTGATTTTCCCAGGCTCTCACAGCCCATATGTGCCCAAAAGCTGGACTTGAACCTGAATTTCCCTGATTCCAAGGCCAGCTCTCTCTCTATTTTGTCACACTATCTACCCATCTCTAAGAGATATGGTGTAAAAATCAGAGATTAGGAAAGGTGGTTGGCTAGTCAGTCTCCCTTCTCAAGCCTCTAACAAGTTTGGAGTCTCTAAGCTAGAAACAGATCACTCCTTTACCATAATTTGGCAGCAGCCCCATCCCAGATATCCAATCCCCAGTTCTCAAGAGTCTGTACTGATTACTGGCCAGGGAAGAGATATCATGTGGGGGTAGTATTCTCACACACGGCATATTGAGCCCTCAATGCAAGCACACAGTTTGCTAGGGTGTCCAAACTGGGAGGAAGCTTTAGAAAGCACATAAGCTGATGGCCTCATTTTAGAGAAGAGGAAACTGAGTCCCAGAGAAATTAAGTGATTTACTAAAAGTCACACAGCTAGTTTGTGGACAAGCCAGGAGCCAGACCCTCTCCTCTATTTTTTGGCTAGGAAATCAGGGTTACTTGATTTGTTCAGGGTCACACAGCTAGTGTCAAGCGTTTGAGGTGAGATTTGAACTCGGGGCCTTGGATGCTCGTGCTCTATTGACTGCACCACACCTAGCTGCCCCCAGCATTATTCTTTATTTCCATTTCATTACACTATTATTCCTTCTACCTTGGTGTTAGGGTAGAAATGGAGGGATGGAGGCAGTGGGATCAATAATACATTAAAAACCATAGGAAACCTAACCAGTCCCTGATCTAGGCAAAGGATGGCCCATGCCTTCAAAGAAATCTGTCAGCAAGCCAGGTCACAATAAACTTACCTAGACCTATATGCCTGATGATTCTATGTCTGAGTTGCGGCGAGGTGGAGTGGAAGGGAAAAGGGGATATTTCTGAAACTAGGGGAGAAGTGAGCTGAAAAAAGGGAAGATGGGGGTAAATAAGGGCATTTTTTTTTCCTGCTGAGAAATAATGCTTTGGAGCCTGAGGAGACAAAGAGACGAGAATAAAGAGTTGCTAATAATTTGTCCTTTTCCCTCACTACATAGAGCTTATGCATCATGTCCAGGACAAGATGCAGTAGCTGCCCCCCCACTTTCACCATGTCCTCTAATTAGTTTAACGACCCTCGCTTCCCCTCAGCCTCAGCCCCATTGTCCCCAGCTAGAGCTTCTTTTGTGTTCTTGGATTCCTGGGTCTGCAGTTGCCTTATTAATGCCCAGCGACTGGTGTCATCTCCAGGGAGCTTTCCGTCTTCCCCAGGAGAGGGCCAGGGGCCACATCACCCAGACACCATCTCATTCATTCTTCAGTCCCCAGCCTGGAGACGAGCCCCTTTCCATGATGGTATTCTTGGTTCTGGCTTTGTCTGACCCAGGGGATGTGCGTAGATGCCCATTCCTCCCCCCACAAGCCGCAGTCACTATAAGCCTCAGGCTGAGAGCTGCCCAGTCACTGCTGCCCAGCATCTGCTTGGCTCTGCACCCCTTGACTGGACTCTTGGCTGCTCCTTACTCCAGAGCTCCTGGCACTATGGATCCAAGCACTTCAAAGGTAAAGGCTCGGGGCTGGAAGGAAGGGAAGAGGAGGTGTAGGTAGGGGAAGTTCCCCTTCAGGCCATAGATCAGCTCACTTATGGTGGGAAAGCCTTATCTGATCTTACGGAGGGCTGAGGAGTCCCCAGTTCTGGGCCATGGTCCATTTCCTGGTTGTGGTCCATGAGCCAGGCAGCTGAAAAGCAAGGAGTGGGAGAGGTCATCCTAGGTGTCTGAACAGCAGCTTTGGCCCCACTCGAGTGGCTGTCAAAATGAAAAGGATTCATCCGAGGCATTCAGACTTTTCTCTGACTTATGCCCTGGAATTCACTCCTGGGAGGTAGAGGCAGACAGATCAGTTGGGGAAGCAAACAGAAGAAGGTAGGTCTCCCTCATAAAAAGACCAATAGATTTGTTTGAGATGGATTCTGGGCTGGAGAGTAGATGGATGGGAATCTTGGCCTTTATATGCATCCATTCAGAGGAATAGCCAGTCCCCCAAACCCCATTGCTATGGACAGGCACAATTTATTTCCCCTTCCTCTCCTTTCACCTTTCCTTTTCCTATCCAGAATGAATGTGATAAGACTTCCCCAAGGTGGGAGGAAGTTCGAGGTCCATACTCTTGGTCCCCTAGAGCAGCACAAAAACCCAGGCTTAAGTGATTCCATTTTCTACAAACTTATTTTTACTGGAATTGACATTTCTGGTGGCGATTTCATGGAGACGGGATTCATCAGTGTTGGTTTGGTGACAGTGGTGGGGGGTGGAGGGAGGCTTGCCCTTGCCTGCGCAGTGTGCCCACCTCTCCCTTCACCCTCCCCACCGTAGGCTCCTTGGGCCACCGTAACGCTGCTGCTCCTGTTGCTGGTGCTCCCGGCCTTGCTACCTGCCCGGGCAGCAGCTCAGCCCATGCCCAACTGCTGCCGACAGAAAACCTGCTCCTGTCGTCTCTACGACCTGCTGCACGGAGCGGGCAACCACGCGGCGGGCATCCTCACCCTGGGGAAACGCAGGGCGGGCCTATCTGGGTTACAGGGACGACTCCAGAGGCTCCTGCAAGCCAGTGGCAACCACGCCGCAGGCATCCTCACGGTGGGGCGTCGGGCTGGCGCTGGCGGAGAGCCCCTCTCCAGTCCCTCCGGAGCTCCGGGCTACAGTAGCTGCTCCCGCGTCCCTGGCACTGGGTCCTGCGTTGGGCATCTGTGTACCGACAGCCCCGCGGCACTAGACACTGCCCAGAGCTGGCAGGGGTCGTAAACCGCGGAGCCGAATGCTTACCTGTAGCCACTCCCCAAGCAATTGCGCTTTCAAAACCCTGGGGCACTACCAGGCTCCCAAGACTGGCTGCTCAGTGACTCAGTTGTTTGGGCAGTGGCTAGGGCAGGGTTGGGGGGAGGGTGGGAACCCTTAATTTCCATGTTATTCGAGACAGCCCCAGATGAGGGAATAGGAGAGACAGATGGGTTTCTCCCCATCTTCTCTCAGCCCCAGGTCTTTCCTCCACCCCAAGAATTGGGGAATAAAGATGACTCAAGCTGAATGTGTCCTTTCTCTGTTACTGCCGTCACCTCTTTTTTCTCTTTAACAACAGACCTTTGCGGGGGTGAGGGGGGTAGGAGGGGGGCAGGAGGAAGGGACGGAGAGGTTTATAAATTATACCCTTCTGTTTGCCACAGTCACTCCAGACTTTGAGGTTTCTCTGTAGCATAAACAATTTAGCACAAAAATAGAGAAGGCAGGATTTTTTAAAATTTTTTTATTTTTTGCATAGAAGAGATTGAAGATGCAGCCCGATTAATTGGAAAATATATTCTGGCTGAGTTCAAATTTGCCACTTGTGTAATTTCCACTGAATCTCTTTTAAGTCCCATTTTCCTCATCCCTTAAATGAACTGGATGGGCTCCAAAGGTCCTTCCAGTTATAGATCTATGCTCCTATGTATATTTTTAAAAAAAGTTTTATTTTAAAATTCCCCTTTTATTCTCAATTCTTTCCATTCCAGGCCCAGAAACCCTTCCTGCAGATAGTCTCTATTTTGGAAATCTTCAGCATATCAGTGTTAGGAGAAAGGGATGAAAACACAGTTGCCTGACTGAAAATTTGGTCTCACTGTCCTTTGTCCATATCCTTCTCTGACCCCAGCCAGAAACTGAAGCCAGAAGCATTCCTCAATCAAAAACCCCAACTGGAGGTATAGGAAATGGCTCCTGTTATGTATGCCTTGTCCCATCTTCCCAATGCCATCTGACTGCACTGTTTCCCTGCAGCAGAGACAAAGGAGAAGAATAAAGCTTAGGACTGCCTTTATTCCTGTCTCAGTTTCCTCCTTCACTTCACTTCACTTCACTTCACTTCTGCTGTCCCACTTGCATACTTTTCTGTTATACTCTGGGGCTCCTTGCCTTTTTGGCAAGTACCCTTTTAGAAACATAATCCAGCTCCAGGGTCTCAGTCTTACCTAGGTTTCTCTCTCTAGCTTCTCTTTCCATTCTGGAGAAGCATATATGTGTGGGAGAGGGGCAGATGTCAAAGTAAGAAGATGTTAAGATAATTATTTTAAGAAACATAAGCTGAACCTCCCTCTTCTTTGCCGAGGTGAAGGACCAAGGGGGCGGAAAACAGCATATACTGTAAGACTTGACTGATGTGTTAGTTTCCCTTACTGTTTGTAGGGGGATTACATTTCTTCCTTTCTTTTCTTTTTAAAAGTTCCTTGTTACAGGGAAGACTCTGGAGTGGGGAGTATAGGGAAATAAAGGTGATGTAAAAATGGAAAATATTAATTTAAAAAGTGTGAGCTGAATGGGACAATCTTCCTCCTTCAATAAACCGTGTAGTTGTAGCCACTTCTACACAGGCTTGGGGAGTTGTTGACATAGAGAGGCAGTAGAGTTTAGTGGTAAGAATGCTAGGCTTGGAATTAGGCCCACCCTCCAATATTTAATACCAGTGTGACCATGGCAAGTCACTTAGTCTCTTTCTATCCACCTGGAAAGTCAGGCTAACACCTTACAGCATTGTTAGAAAGATCCAAATGAGATCAGATGCTTTGCTAAATTAAAATGGGAATATCAAAAGGATTTATGATATAGTTCTCTTCAGAACTCTGGTGTGGAAACTGTATGTCAAAGCAGATTGAAACCCACCTCTGACTTAGTAGATGTGTTCTAGGGAATTGTCTAATTGCGTTAAATGATTGGTCCAAGGTTACAAAGCTAAGGTACCATGTGAAGTAAAATCTGAAACCAGGTATTTCGGATTCCAATCCCCGCGCATCATCCACATCCTCATTGCCAGTGGAACACATCACTGGCAGCTCTTAATAAGTTCGGAACTTTAGAGCGCAAAGAAAGGGATTTAAGAGGTCATCCAGTCTAATGACTCATTTCACCAACAAGGAGAAAGCAATCAAGAGAAGTGGAGTAACTTGGCGAGATCACACAGGTAGGATGCTCTGCTCCTCCTATTCTCCACAAGCCACTGCCTCTTGAACTGATGAAGAGCTAATCTGGGGGAGAAAGGAGCGAGGGAAATGAATAAGGCAAGGGTTCAATAGGGACCTCCTGGGTTCCAGAATGCAGCGCAGAACTCCAAGTATCTGGAACCGCGTGGGCGAAGCGAGGGGGAAGCCCAAGGGCGGAGCCTGGAGTAGGAGGCCCAGAAGCATGCATGGGGGCGGGTCCACAGAGCAGAAGTGGGGTCACACCTGGGGCCAAGAGCTCTCTAGAAGGAAGAAGGCAGGTTAGGAGGCGGGACCACTTAGGAGGAGGGACGTTCTCTCAGCGCTATCTTCTCCCCATCCCTCTAGGACTCCCCTGTGGGCGTGTCGTCAGCCAGCTCCCTCTGAGACACGCGTGGGCGGACCCTACCTCAGCGAAGTGGGCTGCTGAGAGGGGAAGGGGGCTGTCTTTAGCAGCCCCTCCCCCTGAGGGGGCCACGTGGCGGGCGCTCGCCAGGCCACTGGGGGGAAAGAACGCAGCCCCAAAAGGGACTGGGGGGCGGGGTGGCCCGGGCTGCGACGCGGAGAAGAGCTGAGCCCCGAGCCCAGCACAGAGGCAGCGGCGTCGTAGGAGGAGAGAAGGAGAGGAGAAAGGGAGGGAGGCAGGCGCATGGGGCGCCCCGGCCCGGCCGGCAGCGCGCCCCACCCTGCCCGGCCGTGCTAATTCTCCCCCTGTAACCTCTTCCTTGAACTTGGATCTCTCTACCCCAGGGCCATGCCTGTCATGAAGGGGTTGCTGGCCCCCCAAAACACCTTCTTGGACACGATCGCCACACGCTTCGACGGCACTCGTGAGTAGGAGAGGAGCGCTGCAGGGGTTGGGCACAGGGGGCAAGGAGCTAAGGTGATCCAGAGTTACCGGGGTGGAGATTGCAACCTGTCCCAGTCCTGTCAGCCTGGGCGCTGCGAAAACACAAGTGAAGGTGGGGATGGGGAACCCAAGGACACTGGAGAAGAGTCGCATCCTGAGACCTAGTGAAAGAGAGACGGAGGGCGGACTGTCAGAGCTGAGCATCAGATAATGCGTTGGGTTAGAGCCACTTGAAGAGGCGTGCCAAAAGCAGGGACCCTCTTATGGGGGCAAGCAGCGAGGAGAGCTAGAAACATTTGGAATCGAAACGGACTGTGGGTGCAAGAGTCAGGGGTTGCTAGGGGCGCGGTAGTGCAAGGTGCAGACAGGGGAAGCTCTTTGTACAGTGGAGGCGGGAAGCTGCTTTTCGAGGCCCAGGGCTGTCCTTTCCCCAAAATCTCGGTTTCCTAACCAGTCCCCAAAGATTGAGCTATGGGAATGGGAGTGTGTGTGTGTGTGTGTGTGTGTGTGTGTGTGTGTGTGTGTGTATGTATGAATCTATGGTGGGGGGGGATTGGGGAAGGGGGAACGGAAATATTAAAGAGAAGGGGAGCCGAAGCCTCATCTGTGCAATGAGGACCCCAGTTTTTCCCTTCTTCATCTCCCCTCCTCCACCCCTACTCCACCAAAGAAATAAAATCCTGACTTCATTAGGACCTAGATCAGTGCAAAGGGAAGCTGGGATCAAGGTCATGTGCACTTTACACAACAGATCGGAAACAGAGATTTTCTTGTCTTACTGACTAAAGAGGGGGTAGCTGCCCTCTGAAGTGGAGGAGAGAGTTCTTTTCACCCTATCCGCCTCATCGAACCGCCCGCATCCCACCTAGTTCGAGTTCTCAGTTCAGGACCGTGGACAGCCGCCCCAGAGCCCCTCCTACGTTTCCCCTTTTTTCTTACAAAGGAGCTCCGCAGGCCCCTTCGGGAGGCTGGGCCAGAAGAGAGGGGGGGGGGAAGGAGAGTGGTACCCGAGGGCGGATGCGGAGCTGCTCGGGCCCTACCCCTCCCTACATTCCCCTCCTCCCGCCTCCCGCGTTTCCATAGCGCCTATCGCCATGGCAACCAGCCCTGAGATGGAGGGAGGAGGCAGAGCATGGGGCCCTGCTCCTTTTCCCTCATCCCCAGTACCCCTTTCAACTACCACCCTCTTCCCTTTGCCTCCTCATTAGGATTCTAAGAAGAGGCAAAGGGAGCTTGAGTGAGAATGTATAGTCTCTTGCCTCTTCTTGGACTCTGACCCTGAGTCTGAGCTCAAGCTGTGTTGGCTCCTTTCTTTCCTCCCATCCTGAGAATAGTCTGTGGTTCCCCCTCTCTCCCCAGCCCTCGGCTCCCATCCTGTTGTTATGGGAATTGGATAAAGGGGTGAGAGAGGCTCTAGAGAGGGTTCAAACTTTGAGCATCAGGGACAGATTACCACTTACTATCACCACCATAACCCTCAAAGTCTCTCTAATATAGTGGAAGAGTGCTGGAGCCAAAAGATCTTGGTCCATGTCTGACTCTTCCCCACTTGCCCTGAGTTTGGGCAAGTTATAGCTCTTTCTGGGTTTCAGTTTTCCTCATCAGTAAAATGAAATGGGCTAGTATACAAGCTCTCCAGGGTTTTAACATTCTAAAATTCTAAAAGGTGACTCAGGTGGATTCAAGTTTTTTCCCCATATTTTAGACTAACTTTGTGATACTGGGTAAACTACTCAAGTAGTCTAGATCTCATCTATAAAATCGAAGAGAATTAATCCTTTACCTGCCTAGAGACAAGTGATGGAAACAAATCCCCTCCCTCTAAGTCATTGCTCCAGTTTCCCAACTTGAAAATAATATCTGGATCTCTGTCATACTAGTCTTTGGTTTCTTTATTTTAGAGTCCCTATATCAAATGTAAGGTTAAAAACTTGGATATCCAGCTCTAAGCCCTTCCTGGGACGAAACTGGAGAGATTGTGCAGCAGTAGGCAGAGCTTGAAACTTAGAGTCATTTGACCTAGGTTTGAATATCTGTTCTACTTACTTCCTGTGTGTTCTTATGCAAGTTACTTAACCTTTCTGGGTGTCATTTTCTTTCTCTACAAAAAAGTTGGGGAGAGTGGCTACATTAAATAACTGTTAAGGTTCCCTCCCAGCTCCAAATCTTGGCGTGTGTGATACCATGTCTGGAACTCCAGATCCATTTTGTTTATCTTAAGTCTAAGGTATTCTTCTGTAAAAGCTTTCCTTTTCCAATGAAGTCCTACCTTTACTCCCAACTTGAGCCTTTTTCTCCCCACAGACAGTAACTTCCTGCTGGCCAATGCTCAGGGTCCAAGGGGCTATCCCATCGTATACTGTTCTGACGGCTTCTGCGACCTCACAGGCTTCTGCCGAACTGAGGTGATGCAGAAAACCTGTAGCTGCCGCTTCCTCTATGGCCCTGAGACCAGTGAGCCTGCCCTGCAGCGGCTACACAAAGCTCTGGAGGGTAGGCAGGAGCACCGAACTGAGCTCTGCTTCTACCGAAAGGATGGTGAGAATGTTCTGACCCCCAACAGACCTAGGGTTGCCTAGTGGCCAAAGGGCCTGTCAGATTCAGGAAAACCTGAATTCAAATCCTTATTCAGTCACTTATTAGCAAAGCACAAAGTCTTTCTGCCTCCATTTCCTCATCTGTAAAATGGAGGTGATAATTGTATCTAGAGCCTCTAGATAATTATATCTAGAGCCTCATATTGTGAGGCTCAAAAAAAAGGTCATGAGCAAAAAATACTTTGGCAGCTTTAAAATGTTATAGTGAGATCAATTATTAGTCAAAACACATTTTAAAAGTCAAGTCAATGAGTATTTATTAAGCACTTTCTAGCTGCCAACCATGTACTAAGTGCTGGAGATACAAATAAAGTAAAAAGAAAGAATGTAATATTCTAATTTTATTTACGTTTCTAATCCACAGAATAAAATGTCTTTATTCTAATTTTATTGCATTTATTATATTACAATAATATTTATTGCATTTATTATATTCTCCAGTCTCTGACCATTCAAGAATAAGCTCCTGTTTTACCTCCTTTACTCACCAATGGAAAGGGTTATTTGGGGAGGAGGATGTCTTGGGACTGATAAAGCAACTTTACCTATAATACCCATCTTTCCCTTTTCTCCTCAGGCTCAGCCTTTTTGTGTCTACTGGATATGATGCCAATCAAGAATGAGATGGGGGACGTGGTGCTATTCCTTTTTTCCTTCAAAGATATCACCCAGAACCAGGGACGGGGACTGGGTCCTCCTGGAGGGAATAACCATGGTAACTGCTGCAATTGGGGTGGGAGAGGCAAGGAGAATAATGGGGTAGGAAGGAGACCTATTAAGGAAGGCCTATTAAAGGAAGGCCTGAGATGAGAAGGATGACATTCTACCTGTTGCCCCAAGTTCACAGACTATGTTTTTTCCCAACTCACTCCCCCAGCAGAGAAGACTAGAAGCAGGAAAGGAGGCAGTTCAAGGCTTCGAACAGCCAGGAGGCAGGGTCACACTGTTCTACACAGACTTACCACCCAGTTTGGCCGCCGTGGTCAGGGCAGTGTAAAAGCCAACAATGTGAGTCATCTCCCAGTTGCCCTAGCCTCTCCCAGTCTTTGATTCCCAGATCCCTCTGTCTTTCTGTCTTCCAATTGTACCTACTCCTTGGCTTTAAAGCCTGCTATCTGCAATGTACCCTACTCCCCCTATTTTCCAAATTCCTCTGTTTCTTTTCCTTTGTCTCCCATTCTTCCCAAATATCTTGTCTTCCTGTTCCCAAAGCCCTATTTCTCCCCATCTCCCTAACTTGTGTTATCTCTAGTTCCTGCTCCTGGGGGTGGGAGGGTAGGAGAGATGAGACATCATCCCATTTTTTGTTATGTCATAAGGGCAAGATACAGATTATTGGCGTCGTCTACTGCTTGACAGTATTATTCAATATCAGTGTGATGAAATTATTGAGTGCAGATCTTTCTGATCCCTTGGGATCAGGGAGAAAAATAAGTGTCCTTCATATGGTCTGTGAGAATTATGATTCCCCTACAACGGAGCTCTTCCTTTCCCCCTCTCCACTACTCCCAGGAAAGAGACCATATTAAATAATATTCTGTGTTGATCACTAGAACTATGAAGAGGGTATGAATTACTATCCCTAAAAATACCAAAGCTTGAGAAGGGAGAAGCTAATAACCTCAGGACTAGACTTTCAAGTCATGGACTCTTTCAGAAGTGCATCCCCACTTACTCCTCACTCACTGGGAATCAGGGAATCTACCCTATACACCAATCCAAACACTAGACTAGAGTGAGCAAACCTTCCAGGGTGCTCTCAGAAATACGAACAATTCAATTCAAAAGGGATTAATTTGAGAGTGGGAGAGAGAGGTCAAACCAGACAAAGGAGCAGAGCTACAGAGCTATGAAAGAGGGACTCCAACTAGGGTCACACTGACTCAGAGAGCTCTTTCTCTTAGTTCTGGACAACCCCTAGCCTATGCTTCCTTCTTCCCAGACTTCCCAACCCCAAACCCTCTACCTCATGATTCCCTTTGCCCCTTTCCCTCCAATGTCCCCCCAGCCTTTTTCCCCCCAGTGTCCCCCCAGCCCCGATTCCTTTTCCCCCAGAACGTGTTTGAACCGAAGCCGTCAGTGCCTGAATACAAGGTAGCCTCTGTGGGGGGGTCCCGCTGCCTCCTCCTTCACTACAGTGTCCCCAAGGCCCTCTGGGATGGCCTCATCCTCCTAGCCACCTTCTACGTGGCCATCACTGTCCCCTACAACGTCTGCTTCTCAGGAGCCGATGACAGTCCCATCACCACCCGGCAAACCCTCGTCAGTGACATCGTTGTGGAGATGCTCTTCATCCTCGGTCAGAACCCACTTCAGAGTTTGGGACCCCATCTTCCCATATCAGGATTCCTGTCCTCCTTTAAGCCCTCAGATTTATCAGTGTTCCATCCCTCTCGTGGGTGTCCAGAACACAGTTTGGCTCAGAACCCACCCTCTTCCCTGGGTCTCTGGGATCCCAGCATGGAGTTTCTCATCTCACTGAGAGAAGAGTCTGACTATAGCCCATCTTCATCATCCATAACCTTCCAACCCCAAAGCCCCAGTCACAACCCTAATGAGGCTCTAGCTCCCTATCTCCTTAGCTGAAGTTCTCAAGACAGATTGGGGGGGGGAGCAACATTGCTATCCTCCTAACCAAAAGAGCTCCCTGGGCTGACATTTGTATTCTCTCCCTTTCTCTTGCCAGATATTATCCTGAACTTCCGCACTACCTACGTGTCCCAAACGGGCCAAGTTGTCTCTGCCCCCCGCTCCATTGGCCTTCATTATCTGGCCACTTGGTTCTTCATTGACCTCATTGCTGCTCTGCCCTTTGATCTACTCTATGCCTTCAACATTACTGTTGTAAGTGACCTCCTCTGGGAGGAAATTCAGTCTCAAATCAGGATCCAGTATCCTTCCACTCATATAAACACCAAAAAAGGATCTTCAATTCCAGGCTTCATACCAATTTCTTTTGCTAAAGGCTTGGAGGATGCCAAATGCAGACCAAAACTCCCTCTCAAGGAGAGTGTAGGGTAGTTCAAACCAAGAGATAATCTTCAGTTCTCCTCCTAGATCTTCCTTCTCAGTTCATTAACAGCTACTTAATGAGCCTCTTCTAGGTGGCCTGAACCTTGCTAGACACTATAGGAGATAGAAAATTAGTAAGAGTACTTTTCATCAAGACGCTTATAATCTATCTGGAAGTATGACATAGCATGTAAGAGATAACAAACAGCAGCAGTATATAAGTCTCATACATATGGACGTTCTGATAGAGAAATTCTCTTTAAGATGATCAGAGAAGGCATTGTGGTGGAGATAGAACACCAGAGTAGGAACTGGATTCTTACCCTGAATTTACACTAACTAGAGGAATAATCTAGAGCAAATTGTTTCACAACTGTCTATCTCATTTTCTGCAGTATTAGGGGATTGGACTGTGAGAGGCAGTGAAGTAGAGTGGAAAGAATACTGCATTTGGATTCAACCAATAAGCATTTATGAAGTGCTTATTATGTTTGAGGCATTGTGCCACGAGCTAAGGATACAAAGAAAGGCAAAAACAGTGTCTGCCCCTCAAAGATCTCACACTGTAATAGGGGAGACAGCATGCAAAGAACTATATACATATACAATGTGTACTATACATAATAGATGAAAGATCTTCTCCGGGACAAGGTACTAGGAGGTAGGGAACCAGGACTGGAGGCCAGAAGATAAGATTTGAGCTGAGTCATGAAAGACTCAAAGCAACCAAAAATAAAGGGGAGGAAAGACAGAAATCCAGGTAAGGAGGACAGCCAATGAAAAGGCAGGGAGTCAGAATAGAGCAGAGGTTATCTGAGTAGATTGCCCCCAAGGCCTGTTTTCTCTGACATTTTCCTCTGAGAATCACCTCTTCCCTCTGTTCCCAGGGATAAACAGTTCTGGCATCTAGACCTCAAGGTCCTGCCCTTTGGCAAAGAAATAAGGTCACTCCAATTGGCTAGAGCAAAGAGAATGGTGGTGGAGGAGGAGGAGGAGGAGGAGGAGGAGGAGGAGGATGGGGTCCCTTGGGCCCCCCTCTATCTTAAGGGAGTAGGGTTGGAAGGTTGATTTTCTCTGCCTGCTGCACTTCCAGCTAGCTATAGCAGGAAGCCGCCTACACATACCCTGATTTAACCAGCCGCCAACAGGCTGTGGGCTTCATCTCCCAGCTCCTCACACACATGTGCATGCTCCCACACACGTGTGTGTGCACTGAACCCTGCATGAACTTCATGCACGGGTGTAAGTGAGCATGTTTTGGCTCACACATAGAACCTCCAACTGTCTGAATGCCTAAGTGTACAGATTTTTACCTACCTCTCGAGACAGAACTAAAAGAGTTAATCTGCCTTGGGATGATGGTGCTGCAGGATCCTCCCCTCCTCTCTCCTTCCAGCTTAGAAATCTGACCCCCTAAGTTATGTGTTGATAACCTAGAAGGTTATACCAGTATCCTTGTCTGTTCCTCTCTCCCCCTTCTCCTGTATTTCACTTTTGAAGGGGCAGACATGGGTCTTTAACTTCCCCCCTCTCTTCTAAATCTGGTCCTAAAATACTGGAAGTAATCATCTTGCCTAAAAGGAGAAAAGAGGAGAGTCCTCAAGCCAGCTTGTCTGTACATGTTCCCACATATCTGTACAAGCTTCTACATTCTGCAGTTGCCCCAGTGCATGTTATCTGTACCCAATCATAAGTGGCTCTGAGTCCTTTCAAGGATGTTCTTTATTTTCATTCTCATCCAAGTGCCTTCAGTGATACAGTGAAAAGAAATATAGATTCACAGGGACTCAAATCCTAACGATCATTTACAAGTTAAGGGCAATTTTTTGGCTGCTCTAAGCCTCAGTTTTCTCATCTGTAAAATAAGTGGGTTATATACTAAGTTACTTCTGTGGTCCCTTGCTGTTCTAAATCTAAATCTGATATGTTTGTGGAGCATTTCTGGTAGTCAGGTTTCAAGCAAGGTCTTCTTCAGAGGTTATCTCGTTTGTACCTTGTCTCTGGGTAGGATAGGTCCTTCCCATAGGAGGGAAGACTCTCCTTTGTTTTTTATCCCTCTCTCTCCCCATTCTCTCTCTCTCTCTCTCTCTCTCTCTCTCTCTCTCTCTCTCTCTCT
>JAJPUD010004294.1:46469-106451 GCA_023553655.1 Myrmecobius fasciatus
AAAAAAAAAAAAAAAAAAAAAAAAATATTGGTAAATTGAATATATGTATACATATTTCCAAACTTGTCATTGTTGTGCAAGAAAAATCTTGTCTATACAAACGATATATCAGATAAAGGAAACACAATGTAAGCAAACATCAATCAAGGAGTATGAGAATGTTATGTTGTGGTCCACATTTCACATCCCTCTCTCTGGGTGTATATGGCTTTCTTCAGTGAACAATTGGAGGTGGTTTGAAACATTTCATTGTTGAAGAGAGCCATGTCCATCAGAATTGATCGTCATATAGTACTGTTGTTGCCGTGTATAATGATCTCCTGGTTCTGCTCATTTCACTCAGCATCAGTTCATGTAAGTCTCTCCAGGCCTCTCTGAAATCATCTTGCTGGTCATTTCTTACAGAACAATAATATTCCATAATATTCATATACCATAATTTATTCAGCTATTCTCCAATTGAAGGGCATCTATTCAATTTCCAGTTTCTAGCCACCACAAAAAGGGCTGCCACAAACATTCTTGCACATGTGGGGCCTTTTGGGAAGGCTCTAGTATTAAGGGGAATCAGAAAAGACTTCTCATAGAAGGTGAGATTTTAGTTGGAATTGAAGGAAGCCAGGAAGCAAAGAAGATGGAGATTATTCTAGATGTGGAGTGGGCAGCCAATGAAAATGCAGGGAATCTAGAGATGGAGAGTCTTTGCTGAGAAAAAGCAAGGAACCCAGTGTCACTGGATTTCATGATATATGGATTAAGGTGTGAGAAGACCAGACAGGTGTTTTTGTGTGTATGAGGGGGGACAGATTATGAAGGGCTTTGAACACCAAATACAGGAGTTTGTACTTGATTTTGCATGTGTTGGAAAGATACTTCTTGTTGTTGAGTTGTTTTACTTAGGTCTGATTCTTTGTAACTTCATTTGTGGTTTTCTTGGCAAAGATACTAGATAAGGCTTCTTTTCCAGACTTTTTTTTAACAAATGAGGAAACTGAGGCAAACAGGGTTAAATGACTTACCCAGCTAGTACATGTCTGAGGTTGGATTTGAGCTCAAGTCCAAGGTCAGGGCTCTATTTACTGTGCCAGCTAACTGCCCTAGAGAGATACTGGAGTACATTAAATGCAAGGGGAGAGTAACATGGTCAGCTCTGCAGATGACTTTTGGGGTGATTCTGTCCAACCTCTTCATTTTACAGTTGGGTATACTAAGGCCCAGATAGTTTGTGAATTGTCCAAGTCTCAGAAGTGGTAAATTGTTAGAGCTAGGAATAGTAGTAGTAACTAATAATTATATAGCACATTAAGGTTTGTGAAGTGCTGTTATCTTATTTGACCTTCCCAGCAACCCTGTAATATTAGGTAATATTATTGTCTCTATTTCACAGATGAGGAAACTAAGGTTGAGAGAATTTAAATGATTTACTCAGTGTTGCACAGCTAGTGGGAGACAGAATTCCAAAGTCAGGACTTTCTGATTCCAAGTCTAAATTGAGGACTTATCTCATTCCTACCCCCATAGTCCCATCATATTATATTACTTCTTGTTCTATTTACAAGCCTCTATTACCTCTAGGACCCTAAGAACTCCACAGTGCATGCTCAAGCTGGTTTCTGACTCCTTTCTCATTAATCATAACCACCTTTCATCCTCTTAATATCACCCATGTGTAAAAAAAAAAAAAATCACCCATGTGTGCTCTCTCTTGTGCTATCCTGTCCTCCACAGCCAGAAAAACTAACATTTCCTTAGGAGTTATTCTTTAAAGTTCTATGATTTCAACAGTATGTGTGTGTGTGTGTGTGTGCTCTCCCACTGATAAAGATTACAAGAAGTTCATGTCTTAATAGATAGGTCTTCATAAATTTTGGTGACTAGGAAAACAAATGAACACCTGTAGTTAATTTTTCATTTTTCTAGGCTGGTTCTCAGACTTCAGACATACCATACATCACTGGACATATGCTTAAACCCTTTCCATCTTGGGAAGTTTCTGTGATCTGAAAACAACAAGACATTTAAAGGAAGGCTTTATTGAATTGATTGCTGCATGAATTTTCTCGAGATGTGCTGGGTTTATTGGCATTAGTTAATTGATAAGAAAACTTGAGCACCTTTGGTTTTCACAGTATCTATTTCCTAGGGTATTGCTCCCTTTCTCAGATTGCTCCTAAGCCTCTTTATTAGCAAACAATAACAAAAGTGGGACATATTTCAGCAAAACAGACAACATATTGAAAATGTTTGGCTTTATATGTATGTGGTGGGTTGCAAACCCTCTGCAAAAAAGTCTGTGGAGGGGCTACAGAATGTCTTCCAGCCTCTCTTCTTTGAGGCCGTTTTTGGTCATGTTAGTTTTGCTTGTTATTGCTATTCTTTTTCTTTGCATTGTTGCAGTTCCTTTTCACACTCCTCTGAACTCATTATATTCATAGTTTCTTTTAGAACAAGAATATTCCATTACCTTCATGTACCACAACTTCCCATCCATGGGAATCTACATTGTTTCCAATTCTTTACTACTTAAAAAACAAAACAAAAAAAAACTTGCTACTACAGATATTCTGTTGTGAGAAGGGTCCTTTTTTTTCTTTCTCTATCTCTCTCTCTCTTTTTTTTTTTTTTTGGTCACTGGCCTTCTTAAGGGTATAGACTTGGTGCTAGGGTCTCTGGATCAAAAACTATGGGAATTTTAGTCAATTTCTTTGTATGATTCCAAATTAGCATAGCCTTGTAGAATTTTTTGGGGGGGTTAATTTTTATTTATTTTTTTTATTTTTTATTTTGATTGATTGATTTTTGCCTTATAGAATTTAAGGTGATTTTGTGCTCGCTTAATTGGCATTAGTTAATTTATTAGTAACCTTTGGTTTTCACAGTATCTACATTTCCTAAGATAGAACATAAGAAGAGGATTTTAGGGGAGGCCTAGAGTAATAACCATATTTTTTTGCAGATCACCCATCTCAACCAGGAAGTATCTCAGCTCAGCAGGGAACTTCGCCACATGATGCATTTGCTTCAAGCCTGGCTGGCAACCCGGGCTCCCTTCACAGACTTTCCTGTTCCCCCTGGGCCTTCTACTCCTCCATGTCCACCACCAAGACCTCTGTGTGTTTCTCCGTTGTTGACTGAGCCATGCCCTGGGACTCGGGATACCACATGTGCTGAAGTCCACTGTCCCCAGAGTTCTCCCCCAGCTGGTCTGAGGGAATCAGAAGTGGGAATCTCTTCCCAAGGATCCAGGCCTGCCACACCAACTCTGTGCCCCTTGCAACTGCACCCTTCTAGCCCTGCCTCTCGGTCTGCCCTGTTGGCACCATCATCTGTCCTGGAAGTTCCATCTCCACCTGCTGGCTCTGTTTTCCCCAATGGCTCAGCTCCACTCCAGAGCACCAACCAATATCACTTCCACTCCAGTTCAGACACTTTCCACTGACCATGATTTTGGGGCCCAGGCCTATCCAGTGGGGGCTTGGGCCACCTCCCGGGAGGGGGGGTACCTTGCCTGCTCACTACAGGGTCAAAAGCCACTGGCTGGACTGGTCATCATAGGGTCCTCTGGACTTCAGAGGTGTGACAAATGGTGGTGAACCCTGACCCCACTCCCTCTTTCATCCTTTCCCTCCTGGCCCTGTACTCCTGGTGGAGCCATCTGAGCCAGCTGTGCCCAGTGGGCATGAGATAAGGAGTTGCACCTGCGTCAGACTGGGCAGAGGAAGTGCCCTTCTCCCAGGTGACCTGAAAGCAGGTAGGGAGGAGTGATGGGAGGGTGGGGGTGTCAGGAAATGGTGAGTGAACAGGGCTAGGTTAAATGGGGAAGACTCCAGGGGTAGAAGTGAAAGGTCCTGGAGATTTTCCTGCCCAGCAAAGGGAAGTTTGAGGAAAGAAGCAAACACTAAGACTTGGGCTGAGAATCTCCAAAGACACAGCTGAACTCATCTAATGGACAGACTATGAGGACCTAAATGGTTTCTGTCTCTTATTGAAACTGTACCAGGTATGAGAAGTTAGATTGTGGAAAGGACTTGCTGCTCAGAGGGATAGGAATGGCTGAAACAGGGAGGGAGGGAGATTTTTCTCTTGAGATCACTTGGTAAGGATAAGAAACACTTCCTTCTGCCTTCACCCCCTGAGTAGGAAAAGCAGGAAATCTGAAGTCTTCAGCTGTGATGAGAGATATTCAAGCATACGAATTCTTTAGGCATTATACAGCCTAGCCTGGGAATATTTATGGGAGTAAAGATTTTTTTTAATTAATTAATTTTAAAATTTAACTTTTTCTTTTTTTTTCTTTCTTTCTTCTTTTTTTTTTTTTTTTTTTTGTGAGGCAGTGGGGATTAAATGACTTGCCCAGCTGGTAAGCCTTAAGCATCTGAGGTTGTATTTGAACTCAGGACCTTCTGACTTCAGGGGTAAAGATGTTTACCCCTACACTATTTAGCTTTCCCCAGGGACTATGGATTTATTGCTAGGAGGGGCTTTTGAGGTCTCCAATTCCAATCCCCTCATTCTACATTTGAAAAAAATCAAGGGTTGGAGAAGTTAAAATGACTTGCCCAATCTATTACGTGTTTGGGGCAGGATTCCAAATTTAGTCTTCTGGATTTTTAAATCTGGTATTCAGTCAAATCACCTTGCCCATTTAGGGATCAAGATAGAAATTCTTTGGAGACAATGATTCTGTGCCCATCTGAGGGGTGAGAAAGGGAGTGAGTCAAGGAGCTCTGCAGAGTGGGAAGGTATACTCTTGCTTCTTACTTTAAGAGTTACAAAGTACTTTTCTCAAAGCTCTCTGGAAAGTAAAGTATTACTTTCCCTCTTTTGAGAATGAAGAAAATTGAGACAAAATAACTACCTGGGGTCACACAGTTACAAGGTGTAAGAGCCGGGATTCAAATCCAGGTCTCTGGACGACCAAGTCTAGCCTAGTATCACCTCTCAGTGATATCATAGCTCCAGGTTCTATTTCCCCAAACTGACCCAGCCCTAGAATAGTGTTTGGGAATGGGGTGGGGAAGAGGGAGGCAAAAAGGAGAGTCAACTAATACTTTCCCCCATATCTCTAAGTACATCTTTAGCTTTTGTTGTATGTGTGTGTTTTATGTTTTTAGATTCCAGCTCAAGGTGACCAGTCTGGCTGTGGACGATATTCCCAGGAACCACCATTTCCAAGCTCTCCATCCCAGTTCCCCTGATTGTAATTCAGCCTATCTACCTCCCTTCCTGTATTGTCTCACACTCAGGGTCCCCTCTCCACATAAACCATTCCTGCTCCCCTGAGCATTGGGCCATGACCTCCCTCCTCCTATTCTCCTCTAGAGAACCTTCCTTTTCCTCTCTCTGGCTCTCACAGGGGAAATAAAATTCTCTTTATTTTTGTAGCTGTTGGACCTGGCTGTTTCTTGGGATGTATTGGGAAGCTCCTAAAGCTCAGAGGAGGGAAGACAAGCAGGGGACTGTAAAGGCCCTCCCAGCACTGTACCCTGGGGCCTCTGTTGCCATCTCTAGGAGGAGCAAAGGCGCCAACCTGCCTGGCACAACATTCACGACACCAGTGGCCCCAGGGAGGAGGGGTGGGGAATCCTTAACAAGTGCACCCGGGACCCATTATAAGATCTAACTTACCTTCCCCTACAAAGCACTTGGGAGAGAGAAAGCCCTGTTTCCCCCAGTCCAATAGATAGAGTAGAGTAGGAAGGGGGCTCTGTCAGATGCAATAACTCCTCTTCCCCTTGTAAAATCCACACCCCATTCTCATTGTCCCCAGTGTTGAAATGCAGCTGTGTCTGAGACAGAATATGTCATCTGCCTAAGATCTGTGTCTCCCATTCTTCCCAACTCCCACCCACTTACTAGATATTTATAACTTATCCCCCTCCCAACCCTCAACCTCCACATTTCTGTGTCTCTACCTTCCTCTGCATCTTGGGGGGTGGCTCGGGTGCCTCAGTGACCAGATGGTGTTAGAGATGGGGAGGAGTTGTAGAGTTGTGAGGTGCTCTCAGAGCAACTAATTCTCTCCAAGCCCCAATAGGAGGGCAGTCTCCTTGGGAGCATGCCGTTTCTGAGGTTATCTGGGGTCCCAGAACAAATCCAGGTTATTATTTCCATTGGGTGGCAGGAGACAGAGGTTGGCTTTCCTAGCCCTGGTTTCCGGGGATATATATTCCAGTTACCTTTCTTGCATCTCCTCCCACCCATCTGCAACCCTTTTAAAGGCGCTCCCCTCCCCCCACTTCCCTCCCCTTTCCCTCCTCAGCTCACAATGAATCTTTCCCCAACTCTCATCCAGAAGTCTTTCTCCTGCGTCTGGAGTATATTAATGCTGGATGATCCTTTGTCCCGAGATTTAGGAAACCTGACTTCTAATTCTGCCTCTGCCTCAGCAAATCTGGCCTCAGTTTCTCCAGCTGTAAAACACAAAGGGATTGATCTACTTGACTTCTAAGGTTGCTTCCAGCTCAGACTGCCGAGGAGACTGCAACGTCCATTTGCGGAGTGGGATAATGGCATGGGGGTCTGGGCTTTCTTATATTGCATTAAACTGAGTTGCAAGGGTGGGATGAGAGATGGTCCGGGGAGATCCCCGAAGCTCTTTCAGAAAATGTCCTGCGATGGCCAACCTCTTTTGATTATTTATTGTAACACTTTTTATAGCCCATTAATTACAATGAATCCCTCCCAGCCCTGCTTCCAGCCCCAGCCCCTATCCGTCTTCCTCCCGGGTCCCCAAGTCTTGGCAGTGTCTCAGGATCTTCAGGCCCCGCCTAGTCTGCAGCCCGCTCCACCCCAACTCCGGAGCTCAAGTTGCCTTTCTCCGCCCAATATCACGAACTACAAGTCCCAGGACATCCCACCCCCCAAGTCCTTTTTCCCGCCGCGAGATCGCCCCCTGCCGGCTCAGCGGGCGTGCCGGGAGAGCCTCCTTCTCATTGGTCTCGAATCCCTGTCAGTCACCCGGGACCGGAGAGGGGCGGGGCAAAATAGGAAGATCCGGATCCGGAGCGGCTGAAAGGCGGAAGTGGAGGCCGGAGCCTGGGACACTGCCGGGGGGGAGAGGAGAGGAGCTAGTCCGCAGAGCCGGCCCCTGCAGCTTCGTCGTCCCAGAGCCTCGGTGAGTAAGCCTGTCCCGGGACCTCCATGGGCTCTCGCCCACGCCTCAACTCTGCCAGGCCTCTCCCTTCCCTCCTTTATCCCTCCTCCCCCCTCTCTGCCCGACCCCAGTTGAAGGGACACTGGCCCCTCCCAGGGTCCCGGCGTCTGACCCCTCCCCCGACCCGTAGTCCGACAGGGTTGGGGGGGGGGGGTCTCCTCTGTCTACGCCCAGGCAGGGAGGACCCGCGTCCCGCGGCACGTCCTGCTTTGCCCTGCCCGGCTCAGGCCTCTGTGAGCCCCTTTTTCTCCCTTTTCCTAGTGACTGGAGCTACTCAGGGCCGACCCCACCCCCCTGGCCTTGAGGTCCGGGTTGTGACCGGTTCCTGATCTTGGGGCTGTCGCCTGTGGGGCTGCGGCCGCTGCGCCCCTCCCCTCCTCCAGCTGTGGGGGGCGTTCCCCTTCTTCCCCGCCCCCCGGAAACCGTGCTCTTCTACCTGTCTTGGCCAGGGAGAGCTGGCTCCTGTCCTGATTTTTCCCTCCCCCGGTTGCCTGAGACCTCCTCAGCTACTTTTCCTTGACTCGGGACTTACTCGGGAAGGGGGAGAGAGGGCGGAAAACAAGAATTTTTTACGCATACCTACTATGTGCCAGGCATTGTGCTAAGCGATTTACAAATATCTTTTGATTCTCACAACAACCTTGTAAAATAGATGCTGTAATCAATTCCCATTTTACAGTTGAGAAAACTAAGTCAATTAGAAGTGAAGTGACGTGCCCAGGGTCACACAGCTAGTAAGTGTCTTGAGGTCGTATTTGAACTCCGGTCTGCCTAACTCCAGCGTCAGCATATTTCCATTACACCATATCTGTTTCTTTTCTTTTTTTTTTTTTTCCCTCCCCCTGGACACTAGCTTTCTGCTTAGCTTCCCTTTTCTCTGTTGCATTTCCCCCTTCCTGTCTTCTTTGTTTTACCGTCCTTTTCCCAGACTGTGGACTTGGGGTCATTCTGACAGCAGAGCTTGGGGTCTGCCAGCTTTTAGGGGTAAACTGAGAAAAGGATACCTCCTTCCTTCACTCTTTTCCTCCCATCATGAAAAAGATTTATAATATCCTTTTCCTGTAGATACAACCCCCTTTTTATGAATATCTTCTCTTCCATTCCCATCAATTTACTCATTTTTAGGTACAGCTCAGGGTGGGTCATTCTACTATCTCAACTGTCTGCTCCTGGGTTGGCCCCCTCCTCCCAGAGCACGTGAGTGTTTTCCAAGCTTCCTCTGAGGGATGGCTCCTCCTAGGACAGCTGTCTGTTGGCTCCCTGGAAGGGGAAGTGAGCTAGGGACCTCCCAAAGGGCGATGGGTGTTGGGGCTGGAGGCTTTACCCTAAAGCAACAGGTTCAGACATCTAGTGTTTACAGAGTGGATAGCTTTAGAGTTGAAATATTTATGAAACTTTTTACAGCTGTATTTATGTGAATACTTACCCAAGTAGAAATTTGCCCTCCAAAGGGGCCCATTAAATTTGTCTCTTTTGTTGGTGATTTGGGGGTGCTGCTCTCCAGCCAGGGAGAGATCATCGGAATCCAAAATAGAAGCCAAAGTCCTTGAGGTTATATTTGATATCTGCATCTGACAAAGATGTCACAGGAGGCTCTTTAGCTTATCTTGAGCCATTATTTGTGGTGACCATAATTTTCTTGAGGAATACCTAATAATCATTAGTTATATTTTGTTTCTTAGGTTTTTGTTGACTTTTATATAATTATTGGTACCTGAGTCCTATCATTGGATAGGTTTCTCTTTTTAAAGTGTATTTTTGTTTTAGTTTTGTGGTATATTTATTTCTGATGAGTAATGTATAACCCTACTTAGAAATAGCAGTTGGAACTTAAATTTCATAATTTGTCATTCCTACCTGTATATACACTGCTTGTTAAGGGACAGTGTGCTTTGGTGAATTAAGGTTTGTAAGGGGGTGGTGGATTTTTCCCCTAGTCCAACTTATGGAGAGAATTGCATTCTGCTTTCCTCATTGGATTTCAATGAAATGTCATCTCCTTTCCCTGCTGGCCTCTTCTCATCCCCCAGCAGGGCTGGACAGGTGGAGACAACCTTATGAGCCATACTTCTTAACTCTCTGTGCACTTTCCACTACTCCCCTCCCCCCAATACCTGAAATACGTGTTCATCAAAGCATTTTACTTTGTCATCCCAACAGAGTGATTTGGGCTATCAGTGTTAGGGAGGGCAACTCCTGCTATTTCAAATCATTGACAAATTAGAGTGTAGAAACCAAGCTCAATATCACTTCATCTCCATGCTGTGTCCTGTACAAATTGGTACTTAGCAATTTTTTATGATGAGGTGGTTATGCAAAGAAAGCAGCCTTCCTCCAACCCAGGATGGTTTGTAAACATTTTCTTAGAAGTTGTAGTGTTATTTCTATTTGGAAACTAATTGTCCCTCATTCTGAAGGAAATCAAGAGCCTGGGAGAGAACACTGGTCATTTGCACTTCTGCTACAGCCCCAGGAGAATAGAGGCCCACAAAGATACTTTGGGACTTGTTAGCTTTTGTGTGACAGATCTTCCCATTCCTCAACAAGTTGGGCTAGTGACCACTGGCATGGATATGGATCATTAGTATTCACATTCTGCTCTGCATACCTGTTGATTCTTTTTTAACCTGTTCTCTTTTGCCTTAGGCCTGCTACTGATATCCTGAGCAATTATTGAGTTACTCTGACTAGAATACTCTTTACTTCCAGGGGACCTAAAAGTGATAGTGACTGAAAACTGCCCTGGGGTGCCAAACTGCATTACAGAAAGGAGGGGCAAGTCAGGGAACTGGCCGAAGAGGTGTCTGGGCAGAGCAGGTGTCTATTCAGTCCTATCTCCTAACTTTGTGTTACAATACTGCTCACAGATGAGATGTAACAAATATATAGGTCACTTTTTACCCTAAATCTATTGGTATGAAAATGGAGTATACCATAGATTTTTTTTTCTCAACTCTTCCCCCAAAGTGTAAACCCATCTCATCTCTTAAAAGTTTATCAGATAGAGTTAGAATACCTTCTCTGCAAAGAAGGACCTTGTCCTATGGTGAGATCTTTTTGCAATATAAAACCTTTTGGAGCATTGCAGTCCATTCATTTGTGGTTATGGGTTTTGTCAGGGCCCACTAATTTGAGTCCTGGTAATCTAGTACTTAGGGGAAGCTAAGTGACCTAATGGTTTAGTGTTGGGCCTCAAGTCAGGAAGACTTAAGTTCAGATTTTATTTCAGACATTCATTAGCTATGTGACCTTGAGCAAGTCACTTAACCCTTTTTGCCTCAATTTCTTCATTTGTAAAAAAAAAAAAAAAAAAAAATTGGAGAAGGAAATGGCAAACTACTCCAGAATCTTTTTCACAAAAACCCCAGTTCGGTCACAGAGTCAGACACAACTGAAACAACTTAACAATAGCAACGACAAATTTAATACCTGTCAATCTTTAACCCCCTAGGCTAATTGGAGTATATTTTTAAAATGTCCTCTGAAGCCCAGTAACACAGGATAGTTGTGGTCAGGTTCCTGCTGGGTTTGGAGTCAGAATTCTAATCTAACCTCATTTCCTAGCTATTTGACCCTGGACAAGTCTCTTAACCACTTTTTGCTTTAGTTTCTTCATCTGTAAATAAGTAAATGTGTAAAATATGACTTAAAAATAGCATCTGGAGCAGCTAAGTGGTGCAGTGGAGAGAGCACCAGGACCTGAATTCAAATCTAGCCTCAGACACTTAACACTTCCTAGGTGTGTGACCCTGGTCAAGTCACTTAACCCCAATTGCCTCGGGGAGGGGGAGGCAGGGGAGAATAGCATGGGCCTCCCAGAATTGTTGTAAGAATCAAATGTGATTGTAATCTTCAAGTGCTTAGCATAATGCCTGGCACATAGTAAACATTATGCAACTGTTAGTTAATATTGTTATTATTAGACTTTAGACTTTGAAACTAGCAAATAATAGCTCTTTCCACTTGCAGGAATGCCTGAGGTAGTCTCTGGTCTAGAAAAGAATGGGTTAATTTAGAAAAGAAAGGCTTATTCAGCTTGGGTTCTTTCCATCCTAGGCCTGGGGAGAGGTATTCACTCCAAGGATAGGATAGACATGGTGCTAATCAACTCAGGTTCTCAGAAATA
This sequence comes from Myrmecobius fasciatus, assembly GCA_023553655.1. NCBI lineage: Eukaryota > Metazoa > Chordata > Mammalia > Dasyuromorphia > Myrmecobiidae > Myrmecobius > Myrmecobius fasciatus. The sequence goes on from JAJPUD010004294.1 coordinate 57,752, forward strand.
TAAGGAGAGATTTGGAAGATTGGAGTACATGGGACCTTAGGGGCTATCTAGTTGAATTCTTTTATAGATGAAGAAACTGGATCTTTGAGAAGGTAGTGACTTAGTCTCTAAAGTGGTAGGCAACTTATTTCAGTGCCCAGCACATAGTAAGTACCATAAAAATGTTAGCTGCTATTATTAGTTATTAAAGATAGGATTTGAATCCAAGTCCCAATTCTACCATTCTTTTTACTGTATCATTTTTACTTTGCGTGTAGGGAATGAACACGGCGGGCTTATAATTATAATTTGATGACAGTTTCTTAGGTGACAGATTGAAGCTACAGGATTTTTTACACAACATTATCCCTATTGAGTTGAATGAGAGGAAGGTGTTAGATGTCAGTTCAGTTCAATTCCATACATGTTTATTGTCTCCTATGTGCCAGGCACTGTGCTAAGCTCTAGGGGAATAATAAAAGATCTCTCTAGGTTTATATAGTCCCGTCTCTGACACCAACCAGCTGTTCAGCTGGGTTTGTAATCTTTTGGGGCCTCAATTTCCCTCATCTGCAGATAATAGGTTTGGACCAGAAGACATTAAAGGTTCTTTCTCCCCTCCTCCCCCCAAAAGCACTGGGATTCAGTATATTGCTTTGGTAAAGACCTTTTAATCTTCATAAACACCTACCTGGTAATATTTTAAAATGACAATATTTTTGTAGCTGTTTGTATAGGATAATGGTGCAGCCTTCTAAAATAGGCTAGATTCTAGTAGTGAATTTACTACCTGTAGGTAATCTTTTGTTTTCTTGCTGTTCCTCCAATAGGGCATTTCATTTCCTTTCTCATTGCCTATGTACAGGCTATCTCTGGTACATGGAGTACATTCCTTTCTCAACTTCAATTCTTAGAATCTCTTTTCCTTACTTTAAGATTACTTCAAGTGATCTCTCCTGTTTGAGACCTTTGTACTTATATTAAGTTGTTGGCCTTTCCCTCCATCTCTCTCCCCACCCCCATTCCCCAACTCTCATGCTTCCAACAGAAAATAAGTTTTTGTCTTTGTATCCCCAGTGTCTAACACGTAGGCTCCAATGATAATAAATGTTCATTGATTATATACTATCATCTGTCCTTGAGCCTAACATCTACTTATTAGCAAGGGCTGGACAAGCATAGATTTCTGGGCCTGGAGTCAGGAAGATCTGCCTGAGTTCAAATTCAGCCACAGACATTTACTGGCTGTGTGATCCTGGGAAAGTCACTTAACTTCTGTCTGCCTCAGTTTTCCCATTTGTAAAATGGGAGTGATGATGATAATAGCATCTACCTTTCAGGGTTGTTTTGAGGATCAATTGAGATAATTGTGGAGTCCTTATTTCAGTGCCCAGCACATAGTTAAGTACCATAAAAATGTTAGCTGCTATTATTAGCTATTATTCTAAGTAGGGGAATTCTTAAGGTTACGACAACAGCTTCTTTGAGCAATGAGTTATTTGAGAAGTTATTTGAGAAGCCCCTAGCCTGACAGTGCATTTAAACAGTAGTAGTTAGATAAGTTTTCCCTGTACATCCCTTTGCCCACCAGCATTTCAGTTGTTTTTGCTACTGCCTAATTTCTTGTTTTCTTCCCTTTCTCTCCCCTCAAGCTTTCTATTTAGTGTAAAGCCACTTCCATTACTTGACCCTGGCAGCCAACAGCCTCACTAATTTCCAGAGCTCATTATAGTCACTTTTCCTTAAACCTTTTTACCTGCAAGGGGTTGGGAATCGCTTTGTTTCTTCACCACTCCTGATTCCTATAGAGTCTAAGGTTGGGAAGATCATGAGCACCAAGATAATTTGTTTGAATCAACTTCAGATTCTATTGGAATTGACAGTTAATCCCATCAGTAGGCCAGAATTTCATTTAACCAACTAGGTATTATCTATCATATGCTTTATACTTTACCAGGATACTGTGGAAGATTTAAAGAAATACAAAACATGTTCCCAGACCTTAGTATATAAGTAGGAAGACAATAATAACTAATATTTGCATAGTGCTTTAGTGTTTGTAATCACTTTATGTACCCAATATGCATATTTGACCCTCATAACAATTTTGTGAGGTGTAGAAGCTATTATCCCATTTTTCAGTTGAATAAACTGAGGCATAGAACTTTAAAGTTAGTTGCTCAGGATTACATAGCTAGTATATGTCTGAGGTGAGTTCAAATCCAGGTCTTCCTTACTCTAAGTCCAGTGCTCTCTCCACTCTGCAACTTTGCTTCTCAAGACAAACATATGGAATAATTGAAAAATATTAATTATGACACTTAGACCATGGCTCAGTCAGTTGTCCAGGTCTCTTGAGAGATTGTAATCCAGGTCTTCTGGGCTTATTTTGTCTTGCTTAGATCGCTCAGGTTACCTAAAATGTATGTCTGCCAGAGCAGGGTCTCTGATCCATAGTGGTTGAATAGTTTAAATCCTTCAATTCTTCTTGTTCTTTTATCTGGGGATAAACCTTTTATCAAGGTTGAGCCTTGTTGGAAACATTTGGGATCATAACGAGAGTTATATTGTAGCTTCTCATGTTTATTTTATAGTTTTGCATACTCTGTAGGTGCTGTATTAATATTTTAGAAGATACTGAGGGTATCTGGTGGTGTGGTATGGAATTGGGACTGGATTGTTCTCCTAACTATTTTTCTGAGTCGCTGTGAATTCCGTAATGTTTGGCTTCCATTTTGAATTTTCCAGCATCTTCAGTGCAGTTTGTTTTTGTTTTTATTTTGGAGGGGAAAAGGAAAGACTGTTAACAATAACCAGAATTCCCTTTAAAAACAGCTCTTTCCCATTCTTGAAAACAAGATTTGAGGCTGAAGGGCTTTTCTTTTAAGGCACTATATAGAATAAAGCTTTTTAAATGGCTTGAGGCTTAAATATTTGGGAGTTTTCATTTTTCCTAGTTCTCCCTTTTCCCCCTAGTTACTCATAAAACATGAATTTTACCTTTGCTTTTCTTCCTCATTACTTATTTTTGGTATCAAGTCGTCTGGAATCAGGACTTGAGTCTTTGAACAAGAAGATATTTCTTTCATGTAGAAATTAGATTTTGAGAAGGCACCTTTTCTAAGCTGATTAAGGTTCAGTACCCTTTTTTAAAAAAAAATTTTTAAAGTTTTAAATTTTTTGCTTTTTACTGAGGCGATTGGGGTTAAGTGACTTGCAAGTCACACAGTTAGGGAATGTTAAGTGTCTGAGACCAGATTTGAATTCAGGTCCTCCTGACTTCAAGGCTGGTGCTCTATACACTGCACCATCTAACTGCCCCCAATATAGTTTTGGTTTTTGGATTTTTTGTTTGTTTTGTTTTTGTTTTTTTTTGCTTTTTTCTGAGGCAGTTGAGGTTAAGTGACTTGCCCAGAGTCACACAGCTAGGGAATGTTAAGCGTCTGTGAGACCAGATTTGAACTCAGGTCCTCCTGACTTCAAGGCTAGTGCTCTATCCATTGCACCACCTAGCTGCCCCTCAGTACCCTTTTAGAATGAATTAGATTAAAAAAGTTGTGTGTTAGGGAAAACTCAAGGCAAAAGAAGTGTATAGGGATAATTACACAATTGGTTTGTTTTATTAAAATTTTCGGTTTGTGTGTGTGGGTGTATATGTGTAATTCCCTTAGCTGTACTGGACATGGGTCTTAGAGGGGTAGGATTATTATGAAAATCAAGTTATGGAGCCACCAGTTGAAGGGGATTAAAACTGGCAATTTTTTTTTTATTAAAGCTTTTTATTTGTATAACATATGTATGGGTAGTTCCTCAGCATTGATCTTTACAAAGCTTTCTGTTACACATTTTACCCCCAGTCCTCTCCCCTCCCCTAGATGGCAGGAAGTCCACTACATGTTAATAATGTTAAAATACTTGACAAGTTGTGCAAGAAAAATCCTATCTACAAGAAAAAAAAAGAAAATCAGAGAAAGGAAGCACAATGTAAGCAAACATCAATAGAGAGCATGAAAATGTTATGTTGTGGTCCACATTTCATATACCTCTCTCTGGGTGTATATGGTTTTCTTCACTGAACAATTGGAACTGGTTTGAGACAATTCTTTGTTGTAGAGAGCCATGATCATCATGTCATATTGTTGTTGCCGTGTATAATGATCTCCTGGTTCTGCTCATTTCACTCAGCATCAGTTCATGCAAGTCTCTCCAGGCCTCTCTGAAATCATCCTGCTGGTCGTTTCTTACAGAACAATAATATTCCATAACATTCATATACCATAATTTATTCAGCCACTCTCCAATTGATAGGCATCCATTCAGTTTCCAGTTTCTAGCCACTACAAAAAGAGCTGCCACAAACATTCTTGCACATGTGGGTCCCTTTCCCTGCTCTAAGATCTCTTTGGGATATAAGCCCAATGGAAACACTGCTGGGTCAAAGGGTATGCACAGTTTGATACCTTTTTGAGCATAGCTCCAAATTGCTCTCCAGAATGGCTGGATCCGTTCACAGCTCCACCAACAATGCATCAGTGTCCCAGCCTTCCCACATCCCCTCCAGCATTCATCGTTATCTTTTCCTGTCATTTTAGCCAATCTGACAGGTGTGTAGTGGTACCTCAGGGTTGTCTTAATTTGCATTTCTCTGATCAATAGTGATTTGGAGCAACTTTTCATATGATTAGAGATGGTTTTAATTTCATCATCTGAAAATTGTCTGTTCATATCCCTTGACCACTTATCTATTAAAGAGTGGCTTGAATTCTTATAAATATGAGACAATTCTCTATATATTTTAGAAATGAGGCCTTTATCAGAACCATTAAATGTAAAGATGATTTCCCAATTTGATGCTTCCCTCCTAATCTTGACTGCATTAGTTTTATTTGTACAGAAACTTTTTAACTTAATATAATCAAAATTATCTATCTGGTGTTCAATTAAGAGTTCCAGATCTTCTTTGGACATAAATTTATTCCATCTCCACAGGTCTGAGAGGTAAACTATATTACGTTCCTCTAATTTACTTATAATATCACTCTTTATATCCAGATCATGAACCCATTTAGATCTTATCTTGGTATGTGGTGTTAGGTGTGGGTCAAGCCCTAATTTCTTCCACACTAGTTTCCAATTTTCCCAGCAGTTTTTGCCGAATAGTGAGTACTTATCCCAAAAGCTGAGGTCATTGGGTTTATCAAACACTAAATTGCTAAAGTTATTGCCTAGATTATCCTGATATCCTATCCTATGCCACTGACGACTACTCTTATTTCTCAGCCAAAAACTGGCAAATTTTTTCCAACAGCTTGTGCTCACATGTATTACATTTTGGTGATTCTTACAATATTTCAAACTTTTTCATTATTGTAACTGTTATGGTGATCTGTGATCAGTGATATTTGATGTTACCACTATAATTGTTTTGGTGAGCCATGAATTTTGCCATATAAAATGGTGAATGGAATAAATCAATGTGTGTTCCAAGAGCTACACCAAAAACCCCAAACAACAACAAAACTATGGAAATACAAGAAAATAAAATGTTAGAGTATGTGATTTCTCAGAATTCCTAGTTGACCATATATCTCTTATTCCTTATTTCCTTACTTGGCTCACAGCTGAATTGTCCATCTGCAACAAATATCAATTTGAGTATTATTTATTTTATTTATTTTAAAATTTTATTTTATTTGCAAAACATATGTATGGGTAATTTTTCAACATTAACCCTTACATAGCTTTCTGTTACAGATTTTTCCCCCCAACTTCCCACCCCTCCCCTAGATGGCAGGATATCCACTACGTGTTAATTATGTTAAAATATTTGGCAAATAAAATATATGTATACATATTTCCAAACTTATCATTGTTGTGCAAGAAAAATCGTATCTACACAGAAGGCATATCAGATAAAGGAAACACAATGTAAGCAAACATCAATCAAGGAGTATGAGAATGTTATGTTGTGGTCCACATTTCACATCCCTCTCTCTGGGTGTATATGGCTTTCTTCAGTGAACAATTAGAGGTGGTTTGAAACATTTCATTGTTGAAGAGAGCCATGTCCATCAGAATTGATCGTCATATAGTCTTGTTGCAGTGTATAATGATCTCCTGGTTCTGCTTATTTCACTCAGCATCAGTTCATGCAAGTCTCTCCAGGCCTCTCTGAAATCATCCTGCTGGTCATTTCTTACAGAACAATAATATTCCATAACATTCATATACCATAATTTATTCAGCCACTCTCCAATTGATGGGCATCCATTCAGTTTCCAGTTTCTAGCCACTACAAAAAGGGCTGCCACAAACATTCTTGCACATGTGGGGCCTTTTCCTTCCTTTATGATTTCTTTGGGATATAAGCCCAATAGAAATGCTGCTGGGCCAAAGGGTATGCACAATTTGATAACTTTTTGTGCATAGCTCCAAATTGTTCTCCAGAATGGCTGTATCCGTTCACAGCTCCACCAACAATGCATCAGTGTCCCAGCCCTCCCACATCCCTTCCAACATTCATCATTAACTTTTCCTGTCATTTTAGCCAATCTGACAGGTGTGAAGTGGTACCTCAGGGTTGTCTTGATTTGCATTTCTCTGATCAGCAGTGATTTGGAGCACCTTTTCATATGACTATAAATAGTTTTATTTTCATCCTCTGAAAATTGTCTGTTCATATCCTTTGACCATTTATTGATTGGAGAATGGCTTGAATTTTTATAAATATGAGATAATTCTCTGTATATTTTAGAGATGAGACCTTTATCAGTGGTTCTGCTCATTTCACTCAGCATCAGTTCATGCAAGTCTCTCCAGGCCTCTCGGAAATCATCCTGCTGGTCGTTTCTTACAGAACAATAATATTCCATAATATTCATATACCATAATTTGTTCAGCCACTCTCCAATTGATGGGCATCCATTCAGTTTCTGGTTTCTAGCCACTACAAAAAGGGCTGCCACAAACATTCTTGCACATGTGGGGCCCTTTCCGAGTATTATTTATTTTAAAGTGTTTATTGATTATCTACTGTGTGAAGGAAAAGTTCTGGGGGGATGGGATATGAAAATAAGATTCCTTCCCTACCTTCTTAAAAATTTACCTTTCTTAAATCCTAAGAAAATTTGAGACCAAGGTGATAGAGTTCTTTGAATTTCATTTAGGCTCACTACCCATTTTCTACTCTATGTCTGTGCCTTATTTATTTATTTGTTTAATTTGTTTGTTTTAATATCATGGTTGGTTTAAGATTTTGTTGATCAGCAATCTAGCTTCTAGAAGAACCTACAGTCCTCTAGGTCTTTGGATACTGAGAGAACTTTGAGAACTTCTGAGTTATGTTTGGAAACAGACTGTGAAAGTAGATGGATAGTGCTTGGTTTCTGGTAATATCAGTGAGTCTAGGCAGAAGAAATTTGGTTTGTTGGCATCTGATACCTGACACCCACTTCCCTAATTCTTCTCTCAAGTGGAATCCCTTACTTTTTTCTAGTAGTGAGATAGGAAGGCAAATAATTAAACTGCCTTTTGATGAGGGGGGAGGTCTCTTGAGAACTGTTAATTGACTTCATGCAAGCTATCTAAGGAGTACATACTACTTATATCCATGGCTTAGTGGAGAAATTTTCAGTTTTCACAATTTGAGATCCTTGGGGTCCCCTGTTCTTGGCTAGTTTAATCCTTCCCAGCAGGAATGTATGCAAAGATGGGTGTTACTTTTGACAAGAGAGTAGTTAGAAAATCCTTCCTATGTAAATGAGAACAGAAGCAAAAGTAGACATTGCCTTGTTATAAACATTGATTCTGGAAGAAATCAGACAATAAACCACATTTTGAGAGCTACTGATTTGGGAGTTAGGGGAAGTAGGGATGTAGTGATACAGTTCAGCAGAAAATGCTATTGTTACTTACTGTTTGACAAAAACTGCTGGGAAAATTGGAAACTAGTGTGGAAGAAATTAGGGCTTGACCCACAATTAACACCACATACCAAGATAAGATCTAAATGGGTTCATCATCTGGATATGAAGAGTGATATTATAAGTAAATTAGAGGAACGTAATATAGTTTACCTCTCAGACCTATGGAGATGGGATAAATTTATGTCCAAAGAAGAACTGGAACTCTTAATTGAACACCAGATAGATAATTTTGATTATATTAAGTTAAAAAGTTTTTGTACAAACAAAACCAATGCAGTCAAGATTAGGAGGGAAGCAATAAATTGGGAAATCATCTTTACATTTAAGGGTTCTGATAAAGGTCTCATCTCTAAAATATATAGAGAATTGTCTCATATTTATAAGAATTCAAGCCATTTTCCAATCGATAAATGGTCAAAGGATGTGACCAGACAATTTTCAGAGGATGAAATTAAAACTATTTGTAGTCATATGAAAAAGGTGCTCCAAATCACTATTGATCAGAGAAATGCAAATTAAGACAACCCTGAGGTACCACTACACACCTGTCAGATTGGCTAAAATGACAGGAAAAGATAATGATGAATGTTGGAGGGGATGTGGGAAGGCTGGGACACTGATGCATTGTTGGTGGAGTTGTGAACGGATCCAACCATTCTGGAGAGCAATTTGGAGCTATGCTCAAAAAGGTATCAAACTGTGCATACCCTTTGACCCAGCAGTGTTTCTACTGGGCCTATATCCCAAAGAGATCTTAGAGGAGGGAAAGGGCCCCACATGTACAAGAATATTTGTGGCAGCCCTTTTTGTAGTGGCTAGAAACTGGAAACGGAATGAATGCCCATCAATTGGAGAGTGGCTGAATAAATTGTGGTATATGAATGTTATGGAATATTATTGCTCTGTAAGAAACGACCAGCAGAATGATTTCAGAGAGGCCTGGAGATACTTGCATGAACTGATGCTGAGTGAAATGAGCAGAACCAGGAGATCATTATACACGGCAACAACAATATGACATGATGATCATGGCTTTCTGCAACAAAGAATTGTCTCAAACCAGTTCCAGTTGTTCACTGAAGAAGACCATATACACCCAGAGAGAGGGATATGAAATGTGGACCACGACATAACATTTTCATGCTCCCTATTGATGTTTGTTTGCATTGTGTTTCCTTTCTCTGGTTTTCTTTTTTTTTCTTGTAGATAGGATTTTTCTTGCACAACTTGTCAAGCATTTCAACATTATTAACATGTAGTGGACTTCCTGCCATCTAGGGGAGGGGAGGGGACTGGGGGTAAAATTTGTAATGGAAAGCTTTGTAAAGATCAATGCTGGGGAACTACCCATATATATGCTATACAAATAAAAAGCTTTAATAATTTAAAAAAAAAAGTTGAAAAACTGTGCATACCCTTTGACCCAGCAGCATTTCTATTGGGCTTATATCCCAAAGAAATCAAAAAGGAAGGAAAGGGCCCCACATGTGCAAGAATGTTTGTGGCAGCCCTTTTTGTAGTAGCTAGAAACTGGAAGCTGAATGGATGCCCATCAATGGGAGAATGGCTGAATAAATTATGGTATATGAATATTATGGAATATTATTGTTCTGTAAGAAAAGACCAGCAGGACGATTTCAGAGAGCCCTGGAGAGACTTACATGAACTGATGCTGAGTGAAATGAGCAGAACCAGGAGATCATTATACACGGCAACAACAATACTATATGACGATCAATTCTGATGGACATGGCTCTCTTCAACAATGAAATGTTCCAAACGACTTCCAATTGTTCACTGAAGAAAGCCCTATACACCCAGAGAGAGGAATGTGAAATGTGGACCACAATATAACATTTTCATGTTCTCTGTTGATGTTTGCTTGCATTGTATTTCCTTTATCTGATTTTTCTTTCTTGTAGATACGATTTTTCTTGCACAACAATGATAAGTTTGGAAATATGTATACATATATTTGATTTGTCAAATTTCATTAACATGTAGTGGACATCCTGCCATCTAGGGGAGGGGTGGAGACTGGGGGTAAAATTTGTAACGGAAAGCTTTGCAAAGATCAATGCTGAGGAACTACCCATACATATGTTATGCAAAAAAAGGAAGGAGGGAGGGAGGGAGGAAGTGAGGGAGGGAGGGAGGGAGGAAGGAAGGAAGGAAGGAAGGAAGGAAGGAAGGAAGGAAGGAAGGAAGGAAGGAAGGAAGGAAGGAAGGAAGGAAGGAAGGAAAAAATATGCTATTTTAAGGCATTGATTGTTTCTTACAGGACTCTTTCCTCATTGCTCTCCTAAGTTAGAAACCTTGTTCTTTGTTATTGGAGGTAGAGCGATGGGCCTGTGGGGTGAGATGAGATCAAAGCAAATTAAATTTTGGTAGTTTCACGTGTGGAATTGAAAGACTTGAATTAAAGTTATGGCCAGAGACTTAATGTCTTTGGTACCTTGGACAAATCGTTTTTCCTCTCTCTATGCTTCTTTCAATCTTATTCAATCATAGAATAGATTCCTCCAATAATGTGACCACTTTCTATTGCAAACATTTTAGTTCAGTCTAAGTTCTAATAACTTGAAACTGCATTAAGACTTTTAGGACACTTTATATAATAGGCCCTGTGCTAGGCTCTGGAGATAGAAAGGCCTCATTCTTTAGCAGCCAGACTCCTAGAAAAAGCGATCTATACTCTTTGCTTCCACTTTTTTATCATCTCCCACTCACTTCCCAGTCTCTCATCATTGAAATTGAAACTTCTCTTTACAAGGTTCCTAGTGGCCTCAATCTTCATTCTTGATTTCTCTGCAGCATTTGGCACTCTTTTTTTTTTATCATCATCATCATCATTATTATTATTAAAGTTTTTTATTTGCAAAACATATGTATGGGTAATTCTTCAACATTGACCCTTACAGATTTTCCCCCCTAGTCTCCACCCCTCCCCTGGATGGCAGGAAGTCCACTACATATTAATTATATTAAAATACTTGACAAATCGAATATATGTATACATATTTCCACACTTATTTTGCTGTGCAAGAAAAATCGTAACTACAAGAAAAAAAAATCTGAGAAAGGAAACACAATGCAAGCAAACACCAATAGAGAGCATGAAAATGTTATATTGTGGTCCACATTTCATATCCCTCTCCCTGGGTGTATATGGCCTTCTTCACTGAACAGTTGGAACTGGTTTGAAACATTTCATTGTTGAAGAGAGTCACATCCTTCAGAATTGATCATCATATAGTCTTGTTGTTGCCATGTATAATGATCTCCTGGTTCTGCTCATTTCACTCAGCATCAGTTCATGCAAGTCTCTCCAGGCCTCTCTGAAATGATCCTGCTGGACGTTTCTTATAGAACAATAATATTCCATAACATTCATAGACCATAATTTACTCAGCCATTCTCCAATTGATGGGCATCCATTCAGTTTTCCAGTTTCTAGCCACTACAAAAAGGGCTGCCACAAACATTCTTGCACATGTGTGTCCTTTTCCTTCCTTTAAGATCTTTTTGGGATATAAGCCTAATAGAAACACAGGGCAATAACTTGTTAAATAGTCTCCCTGCCTCAAGCCCCTCTCTCATTTTCTCCATAGCTGCCGGATTGATATTCCTAAAGCACAGGTATGATTTTATCCCTCCCCTGCTTCTCAGTTCTAGAGGCTTTTTCTTACATTTAAAGAGAATACAGATTCTTCTGGCTTCAAAAGTAAGTCCTTCACAAACTGGCTTCAGCCTATCTTTCCAAATTTGTTGCATATTACTTTTCTTTATGTGCTTTCTTTCTACATTGCCCGACTTGCTGTTCCTTGTATAAAACATTTCATCTCTTATTTCTGTACCTTGCATAGGCTGATCCCCATGCTCTTGAATGGCCTTCTTTTTCATAGAAAATCTCATAGAAGCCCTAGCTTCTTTCAGAGATCAGCTGAAATTTATCATTTGAATCACTGCGCAAGCATTTATTGGTTACTGGAAAATTGTGAAGCCCCATGTTGAGTTCTAGGGATACAAAGGTAGAAGTGAAACAATTCTTGCTTTCAAGGAGATTTTTTCTAATTGAGGAGGTAACATGTATATTTAAAAAGATACCAAAAGAATACAAGGTGGTTCTGGGAGATGAAACATTAGTAGCACTGGGGTGTGGGAGATTGGAAGAGTGGCACTTAACTTGAGTCTTGAAGGAAAACCACATGTTCCAAAAGACAGAAGGGAGCAGGCATGAATGACTACTAATACAAAGGCACATAGACTGGAAGTGAAGTATTACATGTGCAAAGCTAGTAGGTCAGTTTTGTTAGATTGCAGAGTTCAGGGACCCGAGTAATGAACAATAAGATGGAAGGGACTAGGTTGTAAAGAATTTTAAGTGCTAAATCAAAGAATTTATATTGGGTCCTAGAGTTCATATTGGTGATTTGGAATAATGGATGGGTATTGAGAGCCCTGAGGCAAGGAGATCAAAAAAGCTATGTAAAATCAAGTAGTGAAAAGAGTTTGTGCTAGAATTGTGGCTGGAGAGAATGAAGAGGTGCAGAGATAGAAACAATAAAATTTGTCGAGATGATTGAGGGTGAACATTTCAGGAGGACACTGAGGCTCTGGCTCTGGAGGTTGTAGCTGCCTATGCAGTAATAGGAAAGCTTGGAAGAGAGTTTTCTGAGGAAAGATAATGAGTTCTGCTTTTATTTTGTTGAGTTTGAGATATATTTGGAATATCTCTTTTTAAATGTTCATGCAGTTGGTGATTCTGGATTGGAGTTCAGGAGATGGTCTAAGGTTAGATTTATCAATCTGGGAGTCATCTGCTTAGAGATGTAAAACTAAACCCATAAGAGCTGATGAGATCACCAAACAAGAGTAAGCTCAAAAGAGAGAGGAAGACCCTGCAGAGAGCCTTGGTATAAATTTACAATTAGTGTAAATAATCTGGATAAAAATCCAGCAAAAGAATCTGACAAGGATTGGGTGAGCACGAGGGGATATGAGAGGTGTTTGGCAGTGACAGAAGTTTCAGAAGGTCATGAAGGATGAGAACAGAGAAGAATCTGTTAGGCAGACTTGAAAAGATTAGAGATGAATTTAGAAGAGACTAGTTTCAAGTAAGTAATGAAATCTAAAGCTAGATAGATTTAAAGGGAATAAGAAGTTAATGAAAAGAGAGGAATTAGAGAGATTTCTCGGGGAATATAACTGAGAAAGGGAGGAGGAAGTAGAGAGGGATGGAACAGGAATAGAAAGTTCTAGTGAGGGCTTTTCTAAATGATGGCACCGACTGGGGTTGAGGGGGAGAAGAGGGGAGGCATTCTAGGCAACTGGGAAGGAAACAATAGATAAGGAAATGTTGAATATTATCCAGGGGAATGAATGATAATTGGGACTGGGAGAATATGAGAAGGGATGGTAGAATCCAAGGGTACAAGTAGAGGAGTTGGTCTGTTCAGGAGTGCCATCTCTTCATAAGAGACTGGAGGGAAGGAGGGAAAGGTGGGAGATGAAGTTGAGGGCCTGTACAATGTGGAAAAGGGAGTTCTCATGTAATAATGTCAGTTTTTTGAGTATTGAGGATAAATGAGGCAACGGGTTTAGCTGAGATAATGAAGGTGTCCTTTCAGTCTTGAGAAATGATTTGGAAAGGGTCAGAGAGTAGAATAGAGATTTTTTTTTTTGGACAATTAGCCATAACCCCATTTGGAGTTTTCTTGGCAAAGATAGTGAAGTGGTTTGCCATTTCTTCTTATTTTACAGGAAACTGAGACAAACAGAGTTAAATGACTTGCTCAGGGTCACATAACTAGTAAATATCTGATCCAGATTTGAATTTGCTACTCTTAGGTCCTCCAGACCCAGCTGACCCAGGATAGGGAATTAAATATGAGTAAAAGGTCTGTAGTGAGGGCCAGTTGGGTGATATAAATATAAAATATAAAATGAAATTAGTCGCCATGATTTAAAGACTTTCTCCAGTTCTGAGGAGGTGGGTGGTAAGAGAAATCTAGGCTTGGGGTTTGGCAAGATGTGAAGGATCACAGAACAAGGAAGCAAACAATTTAAGAGTGGAACATACATTTCCATGATCTCTATTGATGTTTGCTTGCATTGGGTTTCCTTTCTCAGATATTTTTTGTTCATGTAGATACGATTGTTCTTGCACAGCAAGACAAGTATGGAAATACGTATACATATATTCGACTTGTCAAGTATTTTAATATAATTAACATGTAGTGGACTTCCTGCCATCTAGGGGAGGGGAGGGGACTGGGGGGAAAATTTGTAATGGAAAGCTTTGTAAGGATCAATGTTGAGGAACTACCCGTACATATGTTATGCAAATAAAAAGCTGTAAATAAATAAATAAATAAAATAAGAAAGAAAAGAAAAGAAAAGAAAAAGTGGAACATAGGGGCAGCTAGGTGGCGCAGTGGATAGAGCACCAGCCCTGAAGTCAGGAGGACCTGAGTTCAAATTTGGTCTCAGATACTTCCTAGTTGTGTGACTCTGGGCAAGTCACTTAACCCCACTTGCTTTAGCAAAAAGCAAAAAATAAAAATAAAAAAGAGTGGAGCATAGTATAAAGTTGAATTGCTTCACTAAGGAGATGAGATTAGAAAGGGAAAAGAATATATCCAGAGATATGATAAAATGGCCTGATAAAATACTATGAGGTGGAGAAATTTCAGGTCATAATGAGGACAAGGGATAAGTTTGGGGAAAGTAAGGTATAAAGAAAGGTAGAATATTGAGGGATTGTGTTCACATAAAGGAATTTTGGAGTTTTTGAATATGTTCAAGAACAAACAACCCCTTGTGAATGATGTCAAGATCAAGGATGTGTCCATTTTTGTGTGTAATTGAACTGAAGTGGAAGAACAACAGGTCTTTGGAGTAAAGTAGATTGAGAAATTGAATTAGAGTATTTCAGTGAACATGAGCATGTATATGTTGAGTACCCTAACATGCCAGCGGGAGTTGGGTTGGGGAGGGGCGCCAGAATCTAGGCACTGAATTTATTGAGGAACAAGAATGACCCAGTAGTTGGTCATTAACAGCCATTAGGACCTGGAATGGGTTATAAATTTGGATAGAGTGAACCTCAAAGGAGAATAGATTGCTGAGTGATGACTGTTCAAGTCAATAATGGTAAGTTAAAATATGTTAGAATATACAACTGATTCTTGACTGGAAGGCTTGAGATACAATGTCACCTAGAAGGAGCCAGGCCTGAGTCAGATGGAAGGAGTAGGTATAAAATGGAGGGAAGTAGAGCTGTAATCCCAGAGGGTAAAGTAAAAGGAGCAGACAGAGAAGAATGTTGGGAGTGGTAGCATTAAGATCTGTGGAGATGATCCAGCAGGCCATGGAGGTTAGAGACCATGGGGTTGCTCTTCTGGTAGTCTGGGATCAGAGAGAATAAGAGGTAAAGGAATAAGAGAGTTAACCACTGGGGAGGGTTGCATTTTTGGTACTCTGGGAAATGAGTCCAGTCAGTAAACATTAAGCACCTACTATATATCAGACACTATATTAAGCATTGGGAATACAAAAAAGCATAGTCCAGTTGAAGAGAGAGACTGCTGATGAAGGCAAGTGAGTTCAGTGTTCTTCCTCTGATTTCACAACTAAGACTTCCCACTGAAAGTCTGTCCTGATTGATTTTTTCCTTCTCATCCCACTGAAATGTTAATTCTTAGAGGGCAAGAGCAGTTTCATTTTATTTATGTTTGTTGAGTGAAATTGCCTTTGAGGAATTGATATTCCATAGTGGAGGAAACATAGGTAGATACAAAAAAAATTCTTTAAAATAAGATCAGGGATTTAAGTGGCAAAACAGTCCTTAATAGCCTCCCCTATACCACTTATCTACTGTGGTGAAGAAGTTAATATTGACTCATTGCCTTTATAGAATTTAAAATTAAAATAAATAATCCCTTCACTTATCAGCCTTTCCTTGCCCCATTTTTGTTAATAATGACAAGTAGATTTTCCTCCTAACATCAAGAATTGGAAGGCCAGCAACTCAACAGCAAACCACTACTTCCTCTCCTCCTACACTGCTCAATGGAGTTGGAGGAAATCATGAGACTGAGGTCAGTGGGTCCACTAAAAATTTATGTTATCTAATCTCTACTAGCCCTCAACTCACCTCCTGAAAGCAATCCATTTCCTCCTCTCTGAAAGATTCTCTATATCATTCTCCATTGTTGTAAAGAAGCTGTTAAAAACCTCTTTTCTTCTTGAGCTTTCCCCACCTCCCCCACCCTCTTTTCTAAGGACCTTTCCTTCTCTTTTACTGAGAAAATAGAGCCTATTCATCATGAACTCTCTCTTGTACCCGTCTCTACAACTCAAAACCTATTGACCTCATCCCCAACTCTTTTCTTTACTCTCTTGGAAGAGAAACAGCTTTTCTCACAAAGGCTGGCTTCTCTCCCTGTGCCCTTGATTTCATCCCCTCCCATCTTCTCCCATATATTGCTCCCTTGATCATTTTGTCCCTTCCCCTAGTCTTCAGTCTTTTCTTATATACTGGTTCATTTCTTGCTGCCTGCATACTTGCCTAAGTCACCATCTTTCTTTTTCTGGGAGAAAACTCTTACTAGATTCTGTCATTGCTTTTTGTATCTCTTCTTTCTCTAACTCCTAGAAAAAACTGTTTACACTTATTGCTTTTACTTCCTTTCCTCTCCCTCACTTTTCAACTCCTTCCAATTTGACTTCTGATTTTAACACTTAACAGAACTCCTCTGTAAAGTTATCAATGATCACTTTTTAAAAAGAAATTTTTTATTTTTATCTTCTATTTCTCTTATCACCATAGTTATAACATATAACCTCATATAATAAATGGTATTTTTAAGTGGAAAAAAAAATCATCACAACTGATTGATACTTTGAAAAGGTCCCAAGAAAAGTCTATTGTGTAACACTTTTGGACATTCCCACCTGCACAAAGGGGTGATTTGCAGGAATCGTCTAATATCTCTTCAGTTGACTCCTGTTTGTTCTTTATAATTTTGTTACCTTTACTGTTGAATTTTTGATGAGTCTTTCTATTGACATTGAAGTAGTTATTGTGTACATTGTTTTCTTGGGCCTGCTTATATCACTCTGTATCAGTTAGTGTGGATATTTCTATATTTCTCTGTATTCATCACTCACATTATTTCTTATAGCACAGTTCTATTCCATTATATTCATATACCACAATTTGTTTAGCCATTCCCCAGTTCATGGACAGCTACTTTGTTTCCAGTTCTTAGTTACCATAAAAAGTGCTGCTATAAGTATTTTGAGACTTTTTTATCTATGGCTTCTTTGGGGGGGGGGTGGTAATTAGCCCTGCAATAGTTTCAGATTCAAAGGATATTGACTTTTTAGTCACTTTATTTTTACATATTTCCAAATGAATGTACAATTTTATAGCCCCACCCATAGTATATGACTGTGCCTGTTCTTCCACAATCCCTCTAAAATTGTTGTCATTTTTTGGGCCATTTTTGCTATTTTCAGAGTGTGGAGTGAAACTTCAGAGTTGTTTTGGTTTGATTTCTTATTATTGGTGATTTGGAACATTTTTTTTTTTTTTTTTTGGTTCTTAATACCTTGTAATTCTTCAATGGAGACCTAGATATTCATGCACTTTCACCATGGCTCTCCTGGGGAATGGCTTTTGGTTTCACATATTTCTGTTGCTTTCATATCTTTTTTTCCCTTTTAAATGTTTAATATTTTTAAAGAGACAATTATGTGTATAGCAGGATGTTACTGCCATAAATTCTGATAAACTATCACAGTTCCTTTGTTATTATGAAAAAATTACTTTTAGTGGGTTCTTCTATTTAAAGGATGCTTTATAACATAATTGTGTTTTTCTTATTAGGTGCTAAAATCTTCATGTAAATAGCATAGGGAATATTTAAGCATGTTTTCCTCAATATTTTAATGCTTTCAGTGAGAGAGAGAGACAGAGACGGACAAACAGACACACAGAGAGAGGGACAAAGAGAGAAAGACATAGGTAGAGAAACTAGTTTATCTTTGAGGTATTATATCACCAAAAAAATCTGCAAAATAGGAATAATAGAAAGTTGGACTGTGATTTAGAAAGGGTCTTTTTGTAGCATCTCATACTCAGAAGCTGTATGACTTAGAGAAAATCATTTCATGTCACTAAATTAGGTGTTTTTGAATTTGTAAAACCAGCACAGTAATACCTCTAGTAGCTATATCATAGTTGCATCACATGATACTTAGGAATTAAACAAATTAATATAGGTAAAGCATTTTTTAAACCTAACTTTTTTTAATCATTATCTTTATCATCATCATCATTTTCATCAAGACTGATTGCTTTCACATCTTAAACACCAAACCCTTATCTGAGAAATTTGACACAAACATTTATTTCCATTTGACCACTTTCTCTTATCCTACAGGCCTTAATTTTGTATGTGCAAAAACTTTTTTATTTCATGTAATTAAAATTAATACTTTATTTTGTAATTATCTCTGTTCCTTATTTGGTTAATTCATTCTTATTCCACTTATAGCTGTGAAATTTTTTTAATGGCAAGATCTTTAACATTCAGGTTGTATATCCATTTAACAAAGATCTTTTAATTGCTTAATCTGATGACCTCATCTTACCCTTCTTGGTTTGTCTGCAGCACTTGACACATTTTTTTCCCCCGAGTTTTTGTAATATTGTTCTCTTAGTTCTCCTTCCTGTCTCTACCATTCCTTTTTAGTCACCTGTGCTGGTTCAACTTCCATACTGTACTTCTTAAATTATACCCCTATGCCCTTATCTTCTTTTATATTATATCACTTGGTTGTGACCTCATTAGCTCCCATGGGCTTAATTATTTTTTTCCATGGAGATGATTCCCAAATCTAAGTAATCAGTCCCATCATCTCTCCTGAGCTCCACTGACACAACTCCAGCTGCCTATTGGACATTTCATATGTGTCATCCCAGAAACCTCTCAGGCTTATGTCCAAACTGAATGTATCTTTTATCCAAGACCTACTTGGTTTCCAAATTACCATGAAACAGCCAAAGAGGCTATCATTTTTTGCAATCTTGTGGTATTCTTGACTCCTTTCTTTCCCCTGCATATCCAGTCCATTTCCAGATCTTGTTGTTTCTACCGCCATATTCTCACTCATCTAAGTTGACCTCCAGTCTTTCATCTCTAATTGCTTATTAGAGATGTTGAGCTTAGTGCTGGTAGATAGTTGAAACTCAACATCTCCAAAACTGAACTCATTATCTTTCTCCTCAAGCCCTTTCCCTTCCAAACTTCCCTATTATTGTCAAAGATGTCCCTGTGTTCTCCAGACTCACATGTCATCCTTGACTTCTCACTACTCCCGCCTCCTAACCTCTACCTTCTATCCAGTCTTTTACCAAGACCTGTTGATTTTACATTTGTAGCATCTTTTAAATTTGTTCCCTTCTCTCTTTTGATACTTCTATCACACTTGTGCATACCCTTATCTACTCACACCTGAACTGTTGCAGCAGGAGACTGATCTGCCTGTCACAGACTTCCCATCCTCTCTTCAGCTGCCAAAATGATTTTCTTTTTTTTTTTCTTTTTTAAATTTTCTTTTTTTCTGGTTATACATGTACATTAATTATTTTTTATTTTTTTACATAATTTAAAAAAAAATACATATTTCATTATGGGTCATGTTGGGAGAGAAAAATCAGAACTAAAGGGAAAAA
Organism: Myrmecobius fasciatus; assembly: GCA_023553655.1. Taxonomy (NCBI): domain Eukaryota; kingdom Metazoa; phylum Chordata; class Mammalia; order Dasyuromorphia; family Myrmecobiidae; genus Myrmecobius; species Myrmecobius fasciatus. The sequence continues at coordinate 77,402 of JAJPUD010004294.1, forward strand.
TCATGAGAGGGAAAAAAAAGGAAGAAAAAGAAAAGCAAGTGAACCAAAGTGATTTTTTTTTCCTAAAACATGTTCCTCCTGCACTCTCCCACTCCTCTGCCCAATAAACTTCAGTGGCTTCCAGTTGTCTCTAGGATCAAATATAAAATCCTCTGATTGGCATTCAGAGCCCTTCATAACCTAGTACTTCCAACCCTATCTTTCCAGTATTATAACTTAATCTCCCCCCTCCAACCCTCCAACATACTCTAAGATCCCGTGACATTGGTCTCTTCTTTTTAAAGAAGAAACTCCATCTTCCATATCCTGACATTTCTGCTGTCTTCTATTCCTGCAGTGTTTCTTCTTCATCTCTGGCTCCTGCTTCTCTGGCTCCCCTCAAGTCCTGGTTAAAATCCCACCTACTTCAGGAAGCTTTTCTAATCCCTCTTATTTCTAGTGCCTTTTCTTTGTTGATTATTTCCTCTTTATCTTGTCTCTAGCTTGTTTGTACAAGGTTGTCTACAGGTTGCTTCCCCCATTAGATTGTGAGCTCCTTGGAGGGCAGATTGCCTTTCTTTGAATCTCCACTTAGCAGTGCCTAGCTCATAGGGGCTTAATAAATGCTTATTGACTGACTGTTCTCACATGGCTTCCACTCTGGTTCAGGTCCTTAGCATTGCTTGCCTGGACTAATATAACTTTCTAATTTATTTCTCTGTCCCAAGTCTTTCTCCTTTCCAGTCCATCCTCCACACAACGGCCAAAGTGATACTCTAAAGCGAATGATTCTCACCATGTCATTCCTTTGCTAAGTCAATTCTAGTGGTTTATTTCCTCTAGGATCAATCACAAGCTTCTTTTTATCCTTTAAATTCTTGTCTGGTTCCAGCTTACCTTTCCAACCATATTATGTAGTCTTTGAGTGTGTCTTCCAACCAGACTTCTTGCTGTTTCTCAAGCCCTAATACCCATTTTTGTCTTTGTAGTATATGCCCTCCATGCCTGAAATGCACTCCTACTTCGAGTTGTTTCCTTAAAAACCCACTTTCAATAGAAAACCTTTTCTGCTACCCACTTTTCCCATCCAGTTTCTAGTGTATTTTCAAGAAATTCACCTTGTAATAGTATTTATTTTATATGTATGTTTATATGTATATGTGTGTGTGTATATATATGTATATCTTTCAATCACATGTAAGCTCCTTGAAGATAGGAATTGTTTCCTTTCTATATTTGTATTCCTAGCACCTAGCACAGTGCTTGGCACATCATAAACAGGAAAGCATACTTGGATACCTTATGGCTCAGATGCAGCATATACAACTGAGATGTTACGTCTCCTGAGAGTGGCTGCAGTCCTCTCTTGGTTTACTTTTCCTTCTGTTCTTTGTTGGGAGAAGAGGTGTTATTTTTCATTCCAGGTAATATTTCTGTAATGATTTGAATGATACTGAATGAACAACCCTATAGGCCTTATTTATTCCTGTTGATGACATGCCTTGTGGCCTTGGGATTCAAAAAAGTAGCCAAATCAGGTATTTCCTGGAGTTCCTTTCAGATCTTTCCATTTTATGGCAGAGATTTTGCCATTGCTTTGATCTTGAGTGAAGCCCCTCTGGGAATTATTGATAGAGTGGCCAGATAGGATATCTACAAGCAATATTTACATGCTAGCATCTTGGGTGCAGAAATTTGCCTTAACCTTGCTTTAGTTTCTATCATTTCTTTCTTGATAGTTGTGTGTTTTCAGTTATATAAGCAGTGGCATGAGTTCTTTATATATCTAGGGCCCCTTCCTCTTGACTTGAGATTTCTTCTCATCCTTATTTTTGATCTCACTGCCCAATTTGTGTCAGAAGACTTATGGAGATGGCTTAGATTGGGCACTGGATGAGGAAAAGGAAGTCAAAGCCCTCATTTGAGGCTGTTGTATAAAGGCCAGAAAAGTTAGAAATGATTACTGCACAAGGCCTTCCCTGAAAGCTAGTCTTTCCATTGGGACCCAGAAATGAGGAAGTAAGGATTAGAGGAAAGGATGTTTTGACATCCTTCTCTGTTGTCATGAGAAGCCTTGGCTCCATATATCAAGAGATTGTTCTTCAGTTTACCCTGCTTGGCATCTGTCTTAGTATCATATAGTTTTTAGGCATAAGGGAAATCTTTATAGTGATCAGTTGTGTTCTGTCTCTGCTAAATTTTGGCAAATATTCAATTTCAGTTTTCCCTATGTGTTTAATAGCCTCTTGTTTTGTTGTGTGAAATCTCTGCATATTTGCAGTCTGGCTTTCCTTTAACTCCTCCATGGGAGAGTAGTTCGAGCTCTGCTCAGTAGCATTCTGGAACTTAGTACCCAGGAGTCACTCTCCAGTAGAGAATTTTTGAATATCATAAGACATTATTACAGAACTAGGAATTGGGGGTCAATGATATATCCATCTTGCTTGAATGGAGACACGTGTTTAATCTCCTATTGTGATATCTCTTCTCAATTAGTCTCTCTTGTTCCCTCCAAAAGTGAGGCTTTGCTAAGGTTTTATAGCAGTTGTGATTCTCTTCCTCATGGCAATAACCCCTATCTTGCCAGGGCCACATACCCCTGACCATGAGTATGTATAGCTGTCTTCTTCTCCAGATCCCCTTTCTCCCCGCCCCCTCAGTCATGTTAATAGAGGATTCTTCTGACCTCTACCAGGTCTTCTTGAAAGTGGTCTATGAACTTGTTTTTTGATTACTTCGATAACTGTACAAAAGGATGACTTCCTTTGTTAATCTATCAAACACCTATTATGTGCCTGGCAGTTTGCTTAAGTGCAGAGGAGAGACAAAAAATGGCAATCTTATGTATTTTATGCATTAAAAATATGATTCTGAGAAGCAGTCCAGGGATCTCAGACACATCAAGGTTAAGAATCCTTTCTCTAGAAATTATTCCAGCCCACTCCCTTTGCTGGGGTTTGTGACCTGTTAGTTTCTAACTGACAGCCTGAATCCTTTCTGTCTGTTGGAGACCATGTATTGTGGATTTTCCAGAATCTCATATTCATCAGACAATTCCCTCCTTCTTACTTTCCTTTTCTTCTGATTTTGTATTGCAAAATATGCCTTTACTGCCTGAAGCACTCAGGATTTAACAACTTCCTTTTTCTTCCCCTGTGACTTTGTTACCAAAACTTGAATTGTTGTTCTAAATATAGCTTTTTGCAGCAATCCTGACAGAAATTAAAGCACTGAAACCCATAGTTAAACTTTAATTTTAAACAGTAAATGTGTCCTTAACATGCACAGCCATCATATTCTTTTACATATACTCTTAATGTCTGATTGCTTTGGCCCTCATCGTTTGTTTTCTGGTGGGTTGGTGTTTTTTTTAATTGCCTTTTAAAAACACCTTTTATTTCAGTGCCTTCTCTCCTTTCCTTTATTTTGCACATCTTGCTAGGAGAAAATACAATTTAAAAATAACTATACACTTAATAGGGATTGGTTTATCATTTCTGAGTTTTTTGCTCAAGATTATTAAAGACCAGAGACCTATCAAACAGTGCACTTAAGAGTCTCCAGCATGCAACTTCAAACTTAATGGCCAATATTCTTTTTTTTTTTAAACATAATAAATTCTACTCCTGAACTTTATTTTATGTTTGTATCTTTCATCCTTATAGTATTTTTTTTTAATTAAAGCTTTTTATTTACAAAACATATGCATGGGTAATTTTTCAACACTGATCCTTGCAAAGTTTTCTGTTACAAATTTTTCCCTTCACTCCACCTCCTCCCCTAGATTGCAGGAAGTCTAATACATGTTAATTATGTTAAAATACATGACAAATCGAATATATGTATACATATTTATACGGTTATCTTGCTGTACAAGAAAAATCGGATCTACAAGAAAAAAAAAACTGAGAAGGAAAACAAAATGCAAGCAAACATCAATATAGAGTGTGAAAATGCTATGTTGTAGTCCATGCTCAGATCCCACAGGCCTCTTCCTGGGTGTATATGGCTTTCTTCACTGAACAGTTGGAACTGGTTTGAAACATCTCATTGTTGAAGACAACCATGTCCATCAGAATTGATCATCATTTAGTCTTCTTGTTGAATGGCCAATATTCTTAACTTTTTTTTTCCTTTCTGTTTTCACTTTCTTTTGGTTGTATTCACTTTTGGGTGAAGAGCGGTTTCTTGTAACTTAACGTTCTTTGATTCTGTTTGGTTTGGAGTCTGGTTGGAGGAATAGGCAGCCCCATTCTACCAGTCTGTTTCTCTATTCTCAAGTACAAGTGAGAATCATATCTCTTCTTTTCTAAAGAATTGTGCTCTTCCAGTTGCATAAATAATCTCTCTAGCTGGCTTGAGTCGATAAAGTATTCATGACATCCCAGCTCAGTTTTCTTTACCCACTATAGGCCTTTGGAGCTGTTACATCTCCTCTAGGTCCTTTTATTTTTGCTTTCCTTGAATTGGTGTAGTACCTCTACTTGTCTCTCATATCTTTCAGTAAAGTTTACTTTACACTAAGGAAATCTTTTAACTGGAATTTTATAGTGAACTGATAAGTGCCAAAGAATGTTTCTTCTGGTTCCCCTTTGGTGATGTCACCTGCTTCTTGTGGTAGAGTGGATCTCCTTAAGTAAATTGTTTTCTCTATATCAACTGGTTATAAAGGCTGTGACAGCGTCTCTCAGCCAAAGGAAGTCTTTTAAGCAGATAGAAAACTTGCGATACCAGATCAGAATCACTAACCCATTTAGCAGAAAGAGTAATGAGTACTAAGTAGATGAACTCTTTGGATTAGGGAAAAGAGGATGAAAATTATGATTTGGAGAAATATACAACCTGCCAGCATCTGTGTAAGGTTGGCATTGCTTTTGATTCCATAGAACAGTGTAGGATCTTAAGTAAGATAATGTTACATCTGAACCTACCTTGGGAAAAATGGCTAAGTAAAGATACTTCCAAAGCTCCAATCTGGGATGTCTGTTAGTGTTACCTTGGTATTATGTGGGTTTGTTGACTTATGGTTTTGTGGTCAATAAGAATTTTATTTTTGCTCCAAAAACCCAAAGCATTAGAAGTTTGCCATCCTCTGATCTAGCAGGTTTCTTTCTTGTTCAGTACTGTTGTTGTTTCTAATTGGGTATGTATGTATGTTGTAGAAGGAATTCTTTTTTTTTTTCCTTTCCTTTTAAAGATGTTTTGAATTCTTTTCTAAATTTTGAGTTCTAAATACTCTCCCTTCTTCAGCCCCTTCTTTACCCAATGAAAAGGTAAGAAATATGATACTCTATTATATATATATATGTATATGAAATCGTGTAAAATACATTTCCATATTAGTCATGCTGCCCCCCCCAAAAAAGTAAGAAAAATAAAATGAAAAGAAAAATGGTTCATACAATTATCTAAGACAATTCCAAAAGACTCATGATGGAAAGTACTATTCACATCAGAGAAAGAACTATGGAGTCTGAATGCTGATTGAAGCATACTATTTTCTTTTTTATTATTATTATTATTAATACTTTTTATTTGCAAAACATATGTATGGGTAATTCCTAAACATTAACCCTTACAAAGCTTTCTGGTACAAATTTTTCCCCCCTACTCCCCACCCCTCCCCTAGATAGCAGGATATCCACTACATGATAATTATGTTAGAATACTTAAATCGAATATATGTATAGTTATTGCCACACATCATTTTTTGGTTCAGGAGAAATCATATCTATAAGAGAGAATAATCCGATAAAGGAAATACAATGCAAGCAAACATCAATAGAGAACATGAAAATGTTATGTTGTGGTCCACATTTCACATCCCTCTCTCTGGGTGTATATGGCCTTCTTCACTGAACAATTGTAATTGGTTTGAAGCATTTCATTGTTGAAGAGAGTCATGTCCATTAGAACTGATCGTCATACAGTACTGTTGTTGCCGTGTACAACGATCTCCTGATGAAGCATACTATTTTCACTTTTTTTTCTTTCTTGTGGTTTTTCCTCTTTTCTGAATCTTCTTTCACAACATGACTAATGTAGAAATATGTTCAATATTATACATATATAACCTATATCAAATTGCTTGCTGTCTTGGGGGGGGACAAAGGAAGGGAGGAAAAAATGGAAATCAAAATCTTATAAAAGTAAATATTGAAAACTTCTGGCAATAGATACTATGTTTCATGAATCCTTTAATCAATACAATAATCCATGAAAATATCAAAGAGCTAAGTCTTTCACACTTGATCATCCTTACAATATTATTATCAATCACTGTGTCCAGTGTTCTCCTGGTTGTGCTCACTTCACTTTTTATCAGTTCATATAAATCTTCCCAGGTTTTTCTGACCTTATCCTCTTCAACATTTTTTTGGGGGGAAGGGAGGATTGGTTTTTTTTTTTTTCTTTATTAAACTTTTTTATTTGCAAAACATATGTATGGGTAATTCTTCATCATTGACCCTTACAAAGCTTTCTGTTACAAATTTTTTCTCCCTAGTCCTCTCCCCTCCCCTAGATGCAGGAAGTCCACTACATGTTAATTATGTTAAAATACTAAAAATACTTGACAAATCGAATATATGTATATATATTTCCACACTTATCATTGTTGTGCAAGGAAAATCCTATCTACAAGAAAAAAAATCAGAGAAAGGAAATACAATGCAAGCAAACATCAATCGAGAGCATGAAAATGTTATGTTGTGGTCCACATTTCATATCCCTTTCTCTGGGTGTATATGGCTTTCTTCACTGAACAATTGGAACTGGTTTGAAACATTTCATTGTTGAAGAGAGTCACATCCTTCAGAATTGATCATCATATAGTCTTGTTGTTGCCATGTATAATGATTTCCTGGTTCTGCTCACTTTGCTCAGCATCAGTTCATGCAAGTCTCTCTAGGCTTCTCTAAAATCATCCTGCTGGTTGTTTCTTACAGAATAATAATATTCCATAACATTCATAGACCATAATTTATTCAGCCATTCTCCAATTGATTGGCATCCATTCAGTTTCCAGTTTCTAACCCTCTTCAACATTTTTTTGAAGCACAGTAATATCCCATCACAATGATATATATACCACAACTCATTCAGTTGTTCCTCAATACAATACTATTTTTGAATCTTTTTGTCTTCTTTTGGGCCACACTTCCATTACTGCCAGTAGTATCCAAAATTCCCCGAGGCAACCATGTGTAGATGGGACATAAAGTTTGGGAGCTACGATTCTCCTTTTCTCCTTTATTTACTCCATCTACATTCCCAAAGCTTACTGTTTATATGGCCACAATGCCTTACCCCTGTGTAGAACTTTTCTTCCCTTCCCCTACTTAATAGTATTTTGTTTTTTCCAATTATATATAAAAATGGCTTTTAACATTCACTTTTATAAAATTTTGACTTCCAATTTTTTTTGTCTCTTCCTATCCACACGTCATTCCAGATTTTTCTGAAATCTACCTACTTTTCATTTCTTACAACACAGTAGTATACCATTACATTCATATGCCACAATTTGTTCAGCCATTTCCTAATTAATGAGCATCCCCTCAATTTCCTGGTCTTTGCCATTACAAAAAAAGAGCTGCTACAAATATTTTTGTATATATGGATTCTTTTCCTTTTTTTTTTTTTTTTAATGATTACTTTGTGATGCAGGCCTAGTAATGGTATTGCTAGATCAAAGGATATGCAGAATTTTATACCCTTTGGTCTTAGTTTCAAATTGCTGTCCAGAATGGTTGGATCATTTCACAATTCCACCAACAATACATCAGTGTTCCAATTTGACCACATCTTGTCCAACATTTATTCTTTTTCTTTCCTATCATATTAGCCAATCTGATAGGTGTGAGATGATACTTCAGAGTTGTTTTAATTTGCATTTCTCTAATCAATGGTAATTTAGAGCATTTTTTCATACGGCTATAAATAACTTTAATTGCTTCATATCCTTGGACCATTTATCAGTTGGGGAATGACTTAAGTTCATATAAATTTGACTCATTTCTCTATATATTTTAGAAATGAGGCCTTTATCAGAAGCACTAGCAGTAAAAATTGTTTCCCAGCTTTTGGGCAGAGATTTTCAAAGTATTGGCCTCTGCAAGTTCTCCTCGGTAGAAAAGGACAAGTGATATGGCTATTTTCCTGCTCCCTGTTTCACTGGTCTTCAGCAAAGCCTCCAGTATTCCTTTTCATAACTCCTTCCTAACCAAGCAAAGATTGTTTTCCTGAGGTAGGAGGTGGAAAATTTGAGAATGAGGGTAAAGAGGGCAACTAGTTGGTGATTGAAGGATATGACTTGACATTTACACAGCACGTTGTTCATTTCAGCAGCCCTGTGAGTTGTGACGTGTTATCAGTTTTATAGATTAGAAAACTGAGGCTCAAAATAGTTATGATTTCCTAGTTCTTCAGTACAATTCAAGTCTCTAAGTCTTGCTAAGCTCCACTCTTTCAAGCCTTGTTGCTGATGCTTTTTTTTCACCTTGGAAAATTTGTGGAAAAAGGAATGCAGGCAGTGTGGTATAGTAGAGAGTAAATTGGGTTTTGTTTGCCTATATGCCAGGGCTGAAGTTGGATTCCAATTTTAGCTGTACTAGGCAGATCCTTTTACCTTTCTGCCCATCAACTCTTTGTAAAAGGGGAATTTTGACTAGGCTGATTGTAAAGAAAAACTTTCTAATATTTATTTAGGGTTGTTCAAAAATGAGATAGGCTACTTCAGGAATTAGTGCATCTAGGATGCACTTAAGAAACTTATGAAGGGTTATAAAACCCTTCATATCCTGGCCTCGGCCTGTCTTTCCAGTCTTGCTCTACATTGCTCCCCTTTCTGCTCTTTGCTATTCCTCACACATCATGCTCAACTGACGGTGGTCATGCCTGGAATACACTCATTCCTCACCTCTGCCTCATAAAATTTCTTTAGGGCAAAGCGCAAGCACTAACTTTGACATATGCTTTTCTTCCACTCTCAAACTCTTTCCTTAGTATTTGTATTCTTTTTTTATTTAAGTTATGCTGATATAGATTTGTCTCTTAGAATGTTAAGCTCTTTGGGAGTAAGGGATTATATCATTATTTTTATTTTCTCGGCCTAGCACCTAATTGAATCAATATTTGTGTTGGGATTTCTGACTTCACTGAAGTCTTCAGACTGAGGCTGGGTGACTTCTTGCTGGGGAGTGTTGAAATAGTAATAAGTGGTCTGTTTGTGCTGAGGCTTTTATGATTATATCACACTAATATCCCTTCCAGTTCTAAATTCTTGCGATCCCATGAATTATTTGCACATGCCATATCACCTAAGATAAATTTTGACCCTCTTATCCTTTTGGTTGTCAGAAGGAATTCATTGGGTTTCATTAAGGTCACTTTGCTGTCCTACTTCTTGCTTAGACAGAGATGGATTCATGAGGTCACCAGACTTTTCTACCTTATTTTACCTTGTAAGACCTGAATGGAGTCACTTTTTTCATCAGTTGGCTACTAGGCAGGCAGGTGTTCACCAGGTAGGAAATACCCTTCTCTCCCAACCTGTTGGGTGGAGGCTGGAGTTCTGGGGGATTTATTCTAGGCATTACATGATTGCATGGTTTCCAACCCACCCTTCAAGGCAAGATCCACTTCCTTGGTGATTGCTGTATGAACATTTGACTCCTTTCCTCACATGATCCCCAGGTGGTGCCAGGAAAAACCACGAGGCAGTAGAACATAAAAAAGTGCTGGGTGTGTGTACACGTGCATGCTCTCAAATGTGTAGATTTAGCCGTGGAAGGCAGTACAAGGGTCCAGGGAGAAATTGTAACCAGCTCTTCTGTGTTAGCTGAAGGGATGGAGGTTGCACACTGCAGTGGGAAAAAGGCTGACTTTAGCATCTGAGGAGCTCAATTTGAACCTTAACTCACATGCTTATAAAACATTTAAGTGTCTAAACAGATCCTGCTGTCAAAGTGCTTACACTCTTTTTGGGAAATGTGCATATGTGAATATATACAAGCTTGTTAGAGAGGGAGTGCTTTGTGTAACCTTAAGTGCTTGAACTTTGTCTTAAAAGATAGTGAGGAATTCTTTTAGGCAGACTTGAAGAGGGAAAGCCTGCAAGCATGGAGGATGGCCCTTGCAAAGTCTGGAATATGGAGGATAGGGTATTTGTGTATGAGGAACAGAGAGGTCATTTAGACTGTGGACCACCATAAAATGTAGGAAGAAGACTTTTGTATAATGAGGCTGAAAAGGGAAGTTGGGGCTAGATCTGGCTTTTAAAGCCAGAGTTCCTTTTTTTGTCTTGACATAACCAGGAGCCACTGGTTATTGTTGAATGAGGGAATGACAAAGTCAGACCTATGCTTAAGGAAATCCGCTTTGCCCTCTGGTGGGGAGAGAATTAAGAAGCCTTTGAGGTAGTCCATGCTGGAGGTTGATGAAGCCCTGAATTTAGGTGGCAATTGAATATGAAGAAGGATTGGGATTTGTGAGGTGCTGTGGAAATAGAGGCATCAAGATTTAGTGACTTACTAAATGGATATAAGGAGTGGGTAAGAGTGAAGAATTGAGGATATAACTCCAAAGTTTTGAATCTGGGAGACTGAAAAAATAATGACACTATCACTAGAATTAGGGAATTTTGTAAAAGAACCTAGTTTGGATGAAAGGTGTATATGAATCTGAGATATTTCTGGGATCTTCAGTTTGAAATGGCTGGTTGGCAATTGGAGATGGGTAAATAGACCTGGTGAAGTCATCAGCAAAGAGATGATAATTAAAACCCTGGGAGTTGAATGTGTTAGGAGTATATTGAGAAAAGAGAAATGGGCCCAGGACTGAAACTTGGGACACATTTACAGTGAGGGGTGTGTGATAAAGAGGAGTGATCAGACAAGTAGGAAGGGAGCTAGTAAAGTGGTCAGGAGACTACCTAGTGGATAAGGATCAATTTTAGGCCAATAGATTTGGCAGTTATAAAAGATCATTGGTAACTTTGGAGAGAACAGTTGTAGTTGAATGAATGATGGGATTTGAAGCCAGATTGGTTGGAAAGGGCAGAGCATTTGTGGGAGGAGAGAAAGTAGAGGAGGCATCCTGTGTAGAGAGCTTTTTCTAAGAGTTTGGCTGAAGGATAGAGAGGAGGGAGGGCATGATAGGGTCTGGTGAAGGTTTTTAAAGAGAGAGGGAGACTAAAAGAGAGAGGGCAAGTTTAAAAGCAGCAGAGAAGGAACTGAAGAGTGTAGTAGTATTTGGTGGGGGGAGGGAGTTGAAGATAATTTGAGTATAGTGCTGGTGATGGGAGGAAACTCATTTCTTAGATCGAGGGCACATGTTCGGTTGATCTTGGTAAGGTAGGAGCTACTCATTATCTGAGACTGGAGGGGGATAAAGAAAGTAAATCTTGGGAATATTAAAAGGTTTTGAAATATGAGAAGGGCAAAGAGGGAGGTCATAATGAATGGCCTCGGTTTTCTCAGTGTATAATTCTAGATCCAGATCCAAATCTTTGGGAGGTTTAGAGAATAAAAGTTTGGAATAGCTTCTGAAGGGAGGAGGATAGGAAATCAATTAGGGAATTGTAAAAGTATTGCCTAGCTGCAATGAATTACCAATCTAAAATTAAATAGCATACAGTTGAAGTGTACCTTATTGGAGAGTTCCTCCAGCTTGCATTCATTAGTGTGCAAGTAGGAAGAGAGGAGACAGTAGTGTTGGGGCTCAAGGGGAACCCCAAAAAGGTTGGGGTTCCAGACTGGTGTCACAAAAGAATTTTGCAGGCTCAGACCAGGGGGAAGAAGTTAAATTTATAGGGAAAAAATGAGAGAAACCGTACTTCATATCACTGATATGCTAATTTTATGACTTACAAGTGGAGTTGAGGGGTTTGGTTCTGACCTTGTGTACAGGTACAATACCCATAATTCTCTGGGCAGAGCTGGGTGGGAAGGAGTGTCAGGACCTTCTGGAGGTGTCTTTCGGTTTGAAACATCACTAGGTCAAGTGGTGGATGCCCAATTTTGATCTGTACTTGTGTCAACTTTAAGCGCCTTGTTTATTGTTGCTCATTAGTTTCAGAAACTGTTATAATTGGCAAACAGGCAGTCTGACAGCCAGCAATATTTATAACTATAGAATCCTGGTCATATAGAGTAAATTGGGGCAGGATAACTTAGGGGAAGAAATATATCATTTCCAAGGCCAGGTGACAATAGGGTTATTGTTACATCCTTCCTAAGGGCTGCACCACATCAGTAGAAATAATCCAGAGTAAGGTTGGGCCAGGGGCTGAAAGTAACAGGACAGATTGGGAAAGGGATTCCAGAATAGACAATGTGAAGTGAAACTGGTTAACCAGAGTCAAAATTGGAGGGAAGAAAATGAATTCAGAGCTATGGTAGTGGCCTGAGAAAAGTGTCGGAGAGAATAGGTTTAGGAGAATTAAGGCACAGGGAATGATTAAGGTTATTTATAGTCAGAGGTAATTTAACTATTCTGGGCTTTCATTTTGTCATTTGTAAAATGTTCTTATTCTTATTCTTTTCCATGTTCTTATTTTATAATTCTATGTTCTCTAATCTTTTTGGTGACTTTTTTTTTTTTTAAATAAACTAGGAAAGGGAATGAAAAGTCTGATCCGTTAATGGGGGTTTCAAGACCTACTTGTTTTGATAGGGATGACAAAGGAGGCTGCTAATTTCTCTGGAATTTGGTTTTATTACCTAAATGGTCATCACCTACAGCTTCTTGGTTTCTGAACAAAAAAAAAGAGTTCTTGTTAGAGTTGAGGATTTCCTCTTTTGTAGTCCTGCAAGGTTTCTTATTACCAGATTACTTAGTCTGTCTCATCAGCTCTCTACTACCTAGTCTAATTTGTAGATGTACATATGTTTAAAATTCTCAAGTGTTACATACTGCTTGCTGAGTAACTTACCTCAACTAGAGATGGATAGCTTCCTAGTTTAAAAGCATGTAGAAGAAAGACATAAGGAAATATGTTTTTTGATATTTAAAAATGTACAGAGAGTTAACATTTCTCTTCTCCAGAGCATTAAGCCTTTCTTTTGTGATTGGTTTTATATTATAAAAGCTTGTAGTCTCCAGTGAACAGTAATATGGGGGCTACAATTATCTAACCTCATTGAGGGGAGATAGATATATAGATATAGATATATATAGATATATTTTTTTCCCTCTAGGATTAGGAGGTGATATAAACCTTCCTACTACTCGTAAGCTTTTTAGGTGACCTTGGATGCATTGTTTATTATCCCTAATCACTTATCAAAATGTGATTTAAACTTATTCTAGAACAGGATCTAAGTGGTCCATATCTGTTTGCCATAATCTAGGTTACAAAACAACTAATATTCTTTGACTAGAGTGCTAGAGAAATGTTAGAATGCCCAGAATTTTCCATTATGTTAAGTTGAGTGATTTTGATCTATAATGCATAAACATTCAATTCAGCTAACACTTTATTAACATATAGTGAGTAATTTATTGGGGCTTATTAATATTCCATATTCAGAGTACTGTGCTGGGTGAGGAACAAATCCAAGGGTTAACTGAGACTTTCCTTGCCCACCCTATAGCATTTTGGTAGGAAGATAAGACACTCAAATCTTAAACTTTTTCCTTCAAATTGCTTGGTTTAAAGTCTTTGGGACAAAATTTCTACTTTGGATATGTCCAATTGAGAACAGTCTGACGGGATTTTTGGAGATAAGCTTCATATCCCTTTCATGACAGCCCCTTTGTCGGAGGAAAAAAATGATTTCAAACTTCCTGTATGCATGTGTTGCTCCCTAGAACATTGGTTTGTGTTGAAGCCTTACTATTTGAGTAGTATAGTTCTTGCAGTGTCAGATTTTTGTTTCCTACATGTCCACTTCACCCACCCATGTCCTCCCTTTTGCAGTTCTGTGCCCTGGTGCTGCCTGTGGAAAACAGGAACGCAGGTTTTCTATATAAAAGGAGGTTTGGTAGCAATTTTGACTGCTAGTCAAGCTCTGAATTCAATATGTATACGTTTTTTGGTAATTGAATGTATGTGTAAAACTTTTGACCCTTCATGAAATTAAGAGAATAAAGGAAATTGTGCTCTGAGTACTTGAAAATGGGAAGTGTGGTTTTCAACTTGGTTCTCCAGAGGCTGACAGATTTTTTTTTTCTCTGAACGAGCAGCAGACATTTAAAAAAAAATTATAACTTTTATAAATAAATATAAAGATAATTTTCAACATTCATGCTTATAAAGACTTTGTGTTCCAACTTTTTCTCCCTCCTTCTGTTACCTTTCCCCCTCCCCAAGACAGAAAGCAATCTAATATAGGTTAAATATGTGCAATCTTTTTAAACATATTTCCATATTTATTATTTTGTACAAGGAAAATCAAATCTAAAAGGGGAGAACCACAAGAAAGAAAAAACAAGCAAACAAAAAAGGTAAAAATACTATGCTTCAGTCCACATTCAGTCTCCATAGTTCTCTCTCTGGATGCACATGGCATTTTCCATCCCATATCTTTTGGAATTGCCTTGAATTACTGCATCGTTGAGAAGAAGATCCAAGTCCATCACAGTTGATTATCATATAATCTGTTGTTAATGTGTATAATATTCTCCTGGTTTTGCTCACTTCATTCAGTATCAGTTTGTGCAAGTCTTTCCAGGCTTTTGTGAAATCAATTCTTATAGAACAGTAAAATTCCATTCATTCATATACCATAACTAATTCAGTCATTCCCTAATTGATGGGCAAGCAGACATTTTAACTAGTACTATAACCCTTATTCCTATTGAAAATAAATTGCTTATATCCATGAGGATTTTTTTTCTGTTGACTGAGGTATACTGTCTTCAGATGGTGCCTAAAATAACAGAACATCAAGAGGCTTTTTGCTAGATAGCCTTAATATGGTAGTTCCCATCTCTCACCCCTAACTTGTAGGACCCAATTCAGATGCTGATATTTTCTGTGAGAATATGGTAGATGGTGAAGTGGACAAAACAGCAGGCCTGGAGTCAGGAAAATTTGAATGCAAGTTTGGGTTTAGATACTTGTTACCTGCGTGACCCCGGGGAAGTCACTTAACTTCAATCTGTCTTAGTTCCTTGTTTGTAAAATAGGGACACACTGGAAAAGGAAATAGCTAACCACTCAATATCTTTGAAAGGAAAACCCATGGACAAAGTCCAGGATCACCAAGTTGTATGTGACTTGAACAACAACAAATGGCAAATGGTGGGCTGCAGTTTTATATAGTGAACCAGTGCATATACCAGACACTAGGAATGAAAAGAGAAATCATACATTTCCTGCCCTCAAAGAACCTAAGTAGGAATAGGACTATATAAGCAGATAAAACAAAATATATATAGAATTAACATAAAACTTGCTGGAGAGAAGAAGAAGAGGGATATTAACACAACTGGTGGAATCAGGAAGGTTCTTTTGTAGGAGGTTGCACTTGAGCTGAGCCCTGAAAGGAAGCAGGAATTATAGAATGCTGAGATGAGGAAAGAGAGCATTATAGATATGGGAAATGAAGTTGGTATAAAATTGGGAGGTATAAATATTTTGCCCTGGAGACTACAGGCAGACCAGATGTTAAGAGAACTCTTAACAGTAAGCAGTAACTGCTTAACAGTAAGCAGTAACTCTGGAAAAATATGGTTGTGCCAGATGAAGGGGCTGTAAATGCTTAACTAAGAGGTTTGTGTTTTGTCCTAAAAGTTCTAGGGAGCTCCTAGAGCTTCTTGAGTTGGGGGATAATATGGTCAGTCTCATGCTTTAGGAATATTGGTTTGGTGGCAGCCGGGCTAATTATAAATTAGACTAAGAATGTAGGTCTTATTTAAATCCAAGTTAAATCCAAATGATGTGAGTGTGGTTGCCATGTATGTAGAGAGAAGGGCATGGATACAGTATCTTCTATGGAGATAGACTTACATGCAGGTAGAACAGGAATACTTTTCTCATCCCCTTTGCTTCTTATTCACAGTCAAATGTCCCTTTAAGACAAGTCCTATCCTAAATTTCCTTACTTCTCCACTCTGATTCTTAGTGACTTTTCCCCTGAGAGAGAGAGAGAGAGAGAGTGTGTACTTTGTTCATTTTATATTTACTTACACTTCTTTGCACTGCTTCTCTCCATTAGAATATAAAGTCCTTGAGGGCAAGTACAATTTTGTTTTCATTTGTATCTTTAGTGGAGAGCATCATGGTTTTATATGTAGTAGATACTTAAACATTTGAATGAATTAGGATTCAGAAGCAATATCCTTTGGAGAGCCCTAAGGTTAGGAGTCAGGAAAGCTGGGATTTCTGGTTTTTCCTGCCTTGAAACTCAGTACCTCAATTTTTTTCCATCTGATTATGCCTGAGGCTCTTTCTCTGTTTCTGAGATGCTATGGAGACATGTGGAGTATAAACCTCAGAAATCTTCAAACTTCAGAAGGGATTTTGGTGAGGCTTCAGAACAAACATACAGGGAAGAGAAGACTATAGAGGAAGGGCTTTAGTGAGTAGTCTTTTCCTTTGAACTAATTCCATTCTCCCTATCTCTTCTCCTCTGCAGCTGGAGGCCTCCTCTCCCCACTAAGTGCCTCTGCACTCAGTATTGGCCTCCCACCCCATCCCCCACTCTCATTGGTGCCACTGTTGTGGGACGGGCCATGGCGGGTCGGGGAGGCGCAGCACGACCCAATGGACCAGCTGCTGGCAACAAAATCTGCCAATTTAAACTGGTCTTACTGGGGGAGTCAGCAGTGGGCAAGTCCAGCCTTGTTCTCCGCTTCGTCAAGGGACAGTTTCACGAATACCAGGAGAGCACAATTGGAGGTAAGCTTGGCCAAAGAGAACCTGACTGGGGAATGGGAATGGTAGAAGGGAGTCTTCAAGGTGTCTAGTAGCCAAGTAGGAATAGTTTTGTAAGGAGGAAACTCTGGCTTACTTTCCTTTTTTTTTTTTTTTTTTTTTTCCTGAGGCAATTGGGGTTAAGTGACTTTCCCAGGGTCACAGAGTTAGGAAGTGTTAAGTGTCTGAGGCTAGATTTGAACTCAGGTTGTCCTGACTTCAGGGCTGGTGCTCTATCCACTGCAGCTAGGTGGTGTTTACTTTTCCAGGCTGCTCTTAATGTTTGGCTCCCTTTATACCTCTATATTAGTAACCTCTTTATACCCACTATTCACCTTTCCATCATGTCATGAATGACCCTTCACTTGAATTCTTCACAAATGCACATTTAGGGAGTCATCCCTGAGATTTGGGGTGAGGGGGAGCATAGACACAGAGAATACCATAGGAAATGGAGCAACATACATATAGTAGAAGACAAAACCTTGATATTAATTAAAACAATAAGTCCTAAGGGACAGTATTTTGAAGAACTTTGCTAAAACTAAACAGGATGTACATAGAATGAAGACTGTTTTCATTCATCCCTGCAACAAGCACTATATGCCTAGCATGTGCAGTATACTGGGCTGAATTTAAAGAATAAGATAGAATCCCTGTTCTCAGGGAATTCATATTCTACTTTGTATTATAGTCATGTAGATTTACCTTCCCTCCTAGATTTAAGGCATCATAAAACATTTGGATTGGGTCAGGAAGGGAAGAGAAGCCTTCTGGTTTGGTGGGATAGTTAAGGAACACTTAATGGAAGAGGGTGGATGATTTTTTAATGGGCCCTGAAGAAAGGGTGTTTTCATCAGGTACAAAGGAGGCAGTTATTCTTTGCATGGGGAATTAATTAAATACAAGGCCAGAAGCAGGAAAGCCCTGGGAGGGATGTTTTCAGGGATTGAGAGTTCCATTTGGAATACAGAAGGGGAATAGTATCAGATGTTAAAAAGAAGTTGGGTCCACCTTGTAGAGGGTCTCAAATGGCAGGGTGGAGTTTGGCTTTCATTTGGTAGCAATAGAGAACCATGAAAAGTTTTTGACCAGAGAAGTGACATCATCAGACTTGTACATCGTGGAAATTAATCAGATGTTGGTAGGGTGGATTGCTGTGAGAAGACACCCAAGACAGGGACACCAATTAAAAATACTTTTGGGGGGCAACTAGGTGGCGTAGTGGATAGAGCACCAGCCCTGAAGTCAGGACTTGAGTTCAAATTTGGTCTCACACACTTAACATTCCCTAGCTGTGTGACCCTGGGCAAGTCACTTAACCCCAATTGCCTCAACAAAAAGCAAAAAAAAAATACTTTTGGAGTAGTTATAGGATTTAAAGCTAAGAGGCATCTCAGGACATCTGGTCCAACCTCTTCCTTTTACAGATGAGGAAACTGAGGCCCAGTGAGGTGAAATAACTTCTTCAAGGTCTCACAGGTACAGGCGTCAGAGGAGGGACCCGAACTAGGGTCTTCTGACTTTACAGTCAATTATCTTTCCATGTAGCTGCTTGCCAGGGAAAATCTACAAGAGCCTGAGTGAGCTAGGTTTATGACAGTAAAAAATGTAAAGGATTGGGAATGTAGTGGAATCAGTAGATATGGGAGGAGCCAAAGCTCATTCTTCAGTTAGGAGTCTAGCTGATTAAGAGAATAATGATGCCATTAACAAAAATAGGTAAGTCAGGTAAGAGAAAAAAGGGTTAGAAGATGATTTCAGTTTTAAATATGCTTAAGCTTATGCACAAGTAAAAGATATAAGTAAAACTGTCAAATGCTTAAAAATTTAGGTCTAGAGTAGAAATAGGTCAGTGCTAGAAGCAGATTTGGGAGCTTCTGCTTTGGGGTGATAGCTGTGAAACCATGAATATGGAGTAGACCAAGAGAGAAAAGATATAAAGACTGAGCCTTAGAATATACTAATCTAGTGTTTAAAAAAAAAAAAAGAAAAGAAAAGTGGGGGACAGCTAGTTGATATAGTGGATAGAGCACCAGGCCTGAAGTCAGGAGGAACCTGGGTTCAAATCTGGCCTCAGACACTTACCATTCCCTAGCTGTGTGACCCTGAGCAAGTCACTTAACCCCAATTGCCTCAGCCAAAAAAAAAAAAAGTGGGGTAGAGTGAGCAGAAGGTTTTTTTTTTCTCCATGAATAAGGGAGATGTAAACATGAGTTTAGAAAAGATAGAAGAAAAATAGGATAACTGATAGAAGCAGAGTGCCAGCTAGAGGAAGTAGAAGGGGTGGTAGGGAGAAGACAGGGAGAATTGGTAGGAATTTTCTGTCCCAGGAACACTCTTAGAAAAAGTGTGCAGAAATCCTCTAGGCTACTCTAGAAAAACATTTCTAGATCATTGACCCGAGACCAAGAAACTACCTCTTCTCCTTGCCCCAGCCACAAGCATTCATTTCCCAAACTTTGCCTGGTTCATAGAAGAGGGCTGGGTTTCCTGAAGCTGACCTTTACCCCATCTTTTAAACTAGGTTCATGTGAGCAGTTTTCTCCATCCCAGCTGACAGTCAGCATTTAGGATGTGAGGCTCTCCTACCCCCTTCTAAGAAATTATTTATTAGTGTGATTTCTCAGTGACCTGTGCCCCAGGAGTGTCATTCATGACAGAGTTTAAGATTGTGTGGATTTGAGTCACTATCTTTTCCCATCTTAGTTAGTAAGTTAGTAAGAGACTTTTAGACAGCTGGAGACACAACCGGTCCTATCAGCAGTTTTCCTGCTGCTTCCTCAGCACTTGGTTCAAGAGGAAGAGATGGGGAAATGAGGTGGCACCCTACGTCCTTTGGGGAAGAGACTAGGGGTGGGGTAGGAGAAGGAAAAGGAAGAAGACAACCAGTCTTTTGAACAAAGCTGTTTTGGCTAGGAATCCTTTGGCTCAAAAGGGATTGTGTGTGTTTAAGTTTCTGGGATCTCTCTCAGAGTACATGCTCACCCTAGTGGTGAGAATCCAGATGACTATTTTCCTCATATTCAAGTAAGGGAGTACTAACTGTGTACTAGGGTTGCAAAGTCTATGTCTAACGGTCTTGCTCTTTGGATATTTATTTTTCTGTTGTTGAAGAAAGGGATATTTTTAGCTAGTTCATCCAGCAATGCCGTGGATGATACCTTTGGCTTTCTGGGTAATAGAACTTAAGTGTCTCATTGCATATGCTATGAAGAATTGGAGGCTGGGGGAGAGAGCCCTTGGACCAACAAAGTATATAGTGACAACTAATTAAGAATATCACCCCCATCTATCTTCATCCAAGGCATACTTCTGATCATCTCTCTTCATTCAGAAACTCTCAATGGTTTCCTATTGCTTCCAGAATGAAATACAAAATTAGTCTGGCTTTTAAGGCCCTCTTCAGCCTGGCTCCAGCCTAAGTTTACATTACTTCCTGTGCTTCAGCAGAGCTGGACTAGTAATGGTTCCTCAGATTCTACAGATAACTCTGCATTTGTACATATAAAATACTCTTACCCATCTCTGACACTTTTCTTTGAGAATCAGCCCAGATGCTACCTCCTAAGATCACTTTGTATCAATATGCTTTGTATCCTTCCTCAGAAAACCAGTTTCTTGAAGGCAAGTACTATTTCTTTATTTTTATTTTATTTTATTTTTTTGTGATGCATCCCTTGTACCTACCATAGTTCTTTCTACTGAAGAGATGACACTTTATATTTCTTTTATTTGAATCAATGGCCTATAACTGACCTGAATGGCAGGATGCTAGACTGAAATAGTAAATTCCCGTAGGGGGATCAACTGGGAAGTATTAAGAGGAATAGATTCTTAGAATATGAAGTAAAAACCAGACCTGAGAATGAATCCTTTTTGCATGATATGGGACAAATGATCATACAGCTTATGCTTGAGAATCATTGATTGATCATGAAGTCTTTGGCCAGGAGGAGCTTATTGCCTCCTAAAATTCCTTATGGGGAATTTTAATTGCCAGAAAGTTCTTTACATCAAATTTAAATTTGCCTCTTTGCAACTTCCACCCTTTTTTTCTATCTGTCCTCTGAGGTGAGGTAGAACAAATCTAATTCCATTTCCAAGTAATTTCCAATAATTGAAAGGAGTTCAGACCCCAGTCTTCTCTTTAGACCATGATTCTTTTAGTTGATTATTTTTTGACATGAACTGAAGACTCTACCATCCTGAGTGTCCTCCTTTGAGCATTCTTCAGTTTATCTGTCTTCTCAGAATTGAATACACTATTTATTCCTGGTGTAGTTTGATCAGGATAGAAGACAATGAGACTGTCACCTTCTTATTCCTGGATACTTTGTTTCTTAGTCCAGCCTTTTTATTTTAGCTTACTTCCATATTGTATTAGTGAACTCACAGATGACCAAAACCCTCAGTTCTTTTTCAGATCAACTAACCATGCCTTCCCTCTCTTGTATTTGAAGTTCGCTTTCTTGAACTCAAGTAGAAGACTTTACATTTATTCCTGTTGAATTCCATCTTCTTTAATTGGCCCAGTGTTTTAGCCTGCCAAGATCTTTCTGGATGCAATGTATTAGCTATTTAGCTTTGTTAATGAAGACTTCATGATCAATTAATGACAAGTTTTTAGGTTCTGCCATTCAATCAGTTCCAAATCTCCCTCATTGTACTATCTATCTTGTAACTCACTTCTTTCCATTTTCTCTACAAAAACATTTTAAAATATATGTTAAATCCATTATATGTAGACATATTTATACAGTAGTCAGGCTGCACAAGAAAAATCAGATCAAGAAGGAAAAAAAAACTGAGAAAAAAACAAAATGCAAGCAAACAACAACAGAGAGTGAAAATGCTGTATTGTATGACCTGTTTTTGTTAAAGCCAGGCTGACTTTGTGATCACTGATTCCTTTTCTAGATACTCAGTAATCATCTCTCTAATGATAGGTCCTAGAATTTTGCCAGGAATCAAGTCATTCTCTCCTTGATTGAAAATAAGAACATATTTTCTTTGTTCCTGAAACTTCTCCCATTCTACACATTCTTTTCTTTTAAAAAATAGATGTTCAGGGGCAGCTAGGTGGCGCAGTGGATAGAGCACCAGCCCTGAAGTCAGGAGGACCTGGGTTCAAATCTGGTCTCAGTCACTTAGCATTCCCTAGCTGTGTGACCTTGGGCAAGTCACTTAACCCCATTTGCCTCAGCAAAAAGCAAAAAAAAAAAAAAATAGATGTTCATTTTTCTTTGTTCCTCCCTTCTCCTCTCATTTAACATACCTTTTGACAAGAGAAAGCAATCAAAACAAAATTTTCTAGTACTGAAACAGATATAATTTGTACCTATTCCCTATCTCCTTTCCTCCCTTTAGCCATGAAGCAGAGAGGCAATTTTTTTTTTTAATTTTCTGTCCTTTGGGACAATTATTGTGTTTTCTCTTACTTGGTATCCAATTTCTTTTGGTAATCTTTTTGTTTACATCATCATTGTGATATATATTGGTCTCTTGAGTCTACTTATTTTGTTTTCTGTAAGTTCATATGTATCTTTCCACATTTCTCTGAATTCCTGATTCACCACTTTTTTAACCATACAATGATATATTGTATTATGTTGATATTTTTTCAACCACTCTTCCCTTGACACAGGTATAGTTTCTAATTCATTGCTATCACAAAGAGTACTGCTGTGAATATCTGGTATAGATTAAACTTCCATTGATGTCTTTGCTTCTTTGGACTATTGTTCTCCAAATTTCACTGACAGTATTTCAACAGTTATGTCTTCCAGTACTTTCAGTACCTAAAATATAGTTGAGCAGGCCAAGGTACCTTGAACTCATCAAGAGAAATAGGGGAGCTGGTATTATTTCTTAGTTATTTTGTATATCAACTTCCTATTAGCCACATTTGTGAGATCCTTTATAACTGCCCTCTTCCATATGCACACATGCATGGATACACACACATATACTTATGCCTAATATGTTGGGACCCAATCATATCATGTTCTGGTTGGTTGGTTTGTCCGCTTTCCCATTACAACCTACCTGTTTTCTTCTCCTACCTACTTCAAATTTATTCCAGCCAAAGGCTATCTCGTTATTGTTTACTTCCCTTGCAGCAAACTCCTCAGTTCCAGAACCCCAGCTGAAGAATTCATTTCTTACTAGAAGAATAGAAAAGGACCTTGGGCTTCTCTGTAGTGGCCCAATGTGAGTGGGTCTTATTTTCCCTATAACCCATAAGATGGCTTCTCTTTCAGCGGCCTTCCTCACACAGACTGTCTGCTTGGACGACACAACAGTCAAGTTTGAGATCTGGGACACAGCAGGACAGGAGCGGTATCATAGCCTAGCTCCCATGTACTATCGGGGTGCTCAAGCAGCCATTGTGGTCTACGACATCACAAATACAGTAAGAACATCACTTCTTTTTCACTCATCCTTACAGAACTTGATTTCTAGAGCTAGATGAGCCCTCTACCTTTGATATTTACTAATTGTAAATTGGAGCAAGTCATTTTTCCTCTATGATCCTGTTACCTCATCTATAGAATGAAGAGCTTAGATTATTTGATTTAGAATACCCTAAACCAATTTAATATTAACATTATATGTGTATATAGTTTCTAGTTTACCTGTTAATTAATCGTTTAAGTAGGTATTCCAAAAGATGGCCTTAATCTCAACTCTCATCTTGGTTTTTAAAGTATTATTGATATTTCTTGTTTTCACTTGAGTCATTTCAGACCCCCTCCTCTCCCAATTCTGGCCTGAATCAAATAAACTGTTAAGCAAAATCAGCTGATACAATGACTGAAGCTAACAACACAGGTCCCAGTCTGTTTTCCACTCCAAAGCTTTTGCTTTCCAGATCACTCTTCTCTCTGTTGTGTCAGTAAGGGGTGGGGTTTGGGATGTCAGTCAGTACCTTGGCTTGGTAGTAAATGCAGTGGGAAGAACCTTTTTTCCATTCCTTTGTTAAGTCCCTCTGTCCCACCCCCAGGACACATTTGCACGAGCCAAGAACTGGGTGAAAGAGCTGCAACGGCAGGCTAGTCCCAACATAGTCATTGCACTCGCCGGCAACAAGGCTGACCTGGCCAGCAAGAGAGCTGTGGATTTCCAAGTAAGTAGAGGACTCCTCATTTTGTGTCCTCTTTCCCTTAACTAAACATGTCTAAACTAAGAGTCCAGAGCCTTAAAGAAGGTAGCATGTCAAAGCTGGAAAGATTACTTCAACTCTCTAATCCCATATAAAGGGAATTGTGTCCCTTGTGTCTCCTTTCTCTTTGTGATGGATTTTCCTAGGATTTGGAGGGAAGAGGGGATTGAGGATGACAGCAAACCTTGGAACTGTAGCTGTTTGTGCTATTCTTTCCCTAGGGATAGGAGAGAAACAAGTAGGATTGGGACTGAAGCTCATGACTATTTTGTGAGATGAATAGGAAATGTTGAGTAATGGTAATAGAAGAAATCAAAAATTGCTCAAGTCAAGGACTATTACAGAGCAAGAAATTTAGACCTAAGTACAAAGGGGGGGGGGGAGGTGTGGAGGGGTGGGAATAAGGGGGTAAAGGGGTAAGGAGAGGAAACTTAGGGGTCTCTGACCAAGATAGCTTTTCTTTCTTTCTATCTAAGGAAGCACAAGCCTACGCAGATGATAACAGCTTGCTGTTCATGGAAACATCAGCAAAGACAGCAATGAATGTGAATGAAATTTTCATGGCAATAGGTGAGTTCCTTTGTACCCTCCCTTCCTGTACTACAAAATTGTGTCTTGGACCCAGTACCTTCCTGTCTTGGGGTCTAACTTCTACTGTTTGCAAACTCCCTTTTCTTTGATGTTAGGTAAAATCTCCCCTTTTAATAGATATTCCCTGATGTCTTGACCCTCAAGAACAAAGCCAATAACCCAGAGCATTTATACCATTTTTTTATCTGCTACTCTAGAGTCTTGGGGCTGTTTGGATCCTATGTAGATCTTGGGCTTATTTAAATCTAGAGGTCCAGAATGCCCTGTTTGCTTGTTGAGAACCAGCCACCCCCTTTCAGTGGTTTTGCTTTTGCAAATAAAAATTGAGGGCTACTATCAGAGCTCGTGTGTCGGGATTTGGATTCAGCTAGCCATTCTGTCTTGTCACAAGTGGTTACTCTTTCTTCTTTCATCCTCCAGCCAAGAAGCTGCCCAAGAATGAGCCCCAGAATGCACCTGGTGCCCCGGGCCGGAATCGGGGTGTGGACCTCCAGGAAAACAGCCCAACCAGCAGGAGCCAGTGCTGCAGCAACTGAGCACCCATTGCCCGCCCACTGCCCCCCACCTCTCCCTGCCTGAACAACCTGACTGGAATCCACTCTAACCAATCGCACTTAACGAGAGCGAGCCGCCGCCATGGGGGGGCCTGCCGTGATTTCTCCATATATTTTTTGATCGTAGGCTGGAGGGAGCTATTCCACCCGCACCTTTCTGTACAAATACTAATTCAATTTTAAGTCTTAAGTCACTTTTTTAATATATATGAACTTCAGCTCTTCCTACCCCTCCCCTCTTATTCTTTTCTGGTGGTAGCTGCATGTCCCAATTCTTCTCCCTACCCTTGTATTTTTTAGGGGTGGGGGGATAGGGAGGTGGTTACAGCTCTCCTGTCCCTTTTTCTGATTGGGAGAAGTATTGTTAGCACCTCAGTCTCATTATATCCTTACCACCTTGGAGTGGGTTTTGTTTATTTTGGGACGGAAGGAAAGCCCTGGATGGGGAAGGAAACTAGGAGGATTTTCCCTCAGCTGGTTCTTATTGGGGCCACCCTACTCTTTTTCCCCACCCCACTGACTCACAGCCCAGAGAGAAACAGCATTATTATGGCAGCCAAGAACCCTTTCCCCAAATCTCCTGCTACCACCTGGACCTCTGGCTCTGAGCCCTATTTTGACCAAATCATAATGATGAGTATTTGGGGGGGAGGGGGGAAAGGGAACGAACCAACTTTTTCTGTATTTTGTATTGTATGTTTTCTTCAACATGTAACCAATCAGTATCTTGTCAATATAGTACACCGATCGACCTCTCAACTTGACTCTTTATTTGTTTTAATATTGTTTTTCTGTCATTTACAAAAGATCCTAGTAGCTTCTGAGATGAATAAAAATGCTATATATATATATTTTTTTTTTCAATTAAGAAGGGGAAAAGTATTTTCCCACATGCTGAGCCAGAAAAAAGGTAATGTCACATGGGGAGAAGTGGGCCTAAATGGTAATTTTGAATTATCTTTTCCTCAACTTCCTCTTCACCAGGGTTCTGTGGCTCATAGAAACAGATATGGGTCTGCTGGAACTTTTGATGTGACAGAAGATGCTAACTAACCCTTTCTCTTCCCTCCCACCCCCCATCTCTTATTTTCTTGGAGCTATTTGGAAAGTAGTTGGTTGTCACCAGCATCTAGGTGAGATGTCTTGTGTAGCCACAACAACAAAGAGTTTCATGTCTGCTTTAGGCAGGATCTTGTTATCTTGATGACTAGCCCATCCCTTCTTTTCCTAAGGCCTCCTAACTCTCATTTAAAGTACATATATTTGCAAAAGCCTGAATTCAAGACCAATGGCTGCTGTTATTCCCTAGTGGAGATGCAACTACTACCTCCTTGGAATCAAAATCAATTTTAGTGTAAGGTGTTGGGAAGGGGGGATTTAACTACCTTTGCTTAGGCTGGAAAGGGGGAATATTGGATCTGTTTTCTTGAAGAACCATCCCCAGAGCTGGCAAATTCCTAGAAAGCTTTGCAGTCCTGCACCAATGGATCTAGTTCTCATCTGGGAAAATGGGAGTACTGGTTTTTGATCTTACTGTTCTCATACCAGGAGTGGTAAACAAGCCATTCATATAGACACCCTCCTGAGTTGGGGAAGAATCAGATTAAAATTTAATTGGGAAATATTTGTTTTAAAGAAAAATACAGTTAAACACAGGTATTGACATTTTAAATTGAAATCAATATACAGCCTCAAAAAAGAACAGAACAGTATGACATAGGTATTATATTTTTAAATGAAATCAATATACAGCCCCAAAGGATTCTCGTGTAAGTATTAGGGTGTTAGCTCTTTCTCCCTACTCTTGAAAAGCAAAGTGGGGATGAAGGGGCAAAAAATTTCTGAAAGGATCAGAAAAACAAGCTGGGATCTAGATAAAAGTTGGAGCATTAAGGGGACTCCAAGAGGTAACAAATGGGAGAAGCAAGAGTTTTCTATTAGATTTGGATGCCAGTAGGAAGTTTAAAGGGCAGAAAGGCCTTAACTTCAGCTCTTTGATTATGTTAATCCCCCTATAAATGTGTCACAATTAGACAAGGGATGGATTAAGCCTGTTAACTGATTTGTTTTTGCTGCTTTTTGCCTCTTTCCACTCCCCCTTACTGTCTGTGCATTCTGTTGACCTTTCTCAGATCTGTCTCAACATTTACCATGTCCTATAATTAGGGAAGTACTTTCTCAGTATTTGGGGTAGGTCTTTCTATAAAGATTTCTAAACAAAAGGGGTGTTCTAACAAGTATCCTTTTCTAATATTTCCCATCTGTCACGGGAAACTGACTTCAACTGGGCAGTTTTGAGTGCTTTTTGTAGAAAATGGAACCAAAAGTTACCCCTATAATCTCACTAATTTTTTCCCTTTCATGAATGACAATGGTCAAAGACAGTTCCTATAGGCACACTTTTTCAGATTTCCTTCTAAGAATTCCACTATCAGCAGAGATTTAATTTTCTGATCTTCAGAGTCCAAGCTGCTGGCACTCTACGTTTTTCTTGCTCCATGTAGGTGTTTTTGGGGGTCCAAGATGCAAGTAGCCCCATTTGGATCTAAGTAGGAAGGGGAAGGCTGCAGCAGCAGCAGCAGTTGGTGCATGGGTCAGTCATGCCTTCCAAGATAAGAACACTTTGGAGACTGGCTCGCACTTCAAGCCTCTCCGGTCTCGCATCATTATCAAGGAGGCTGAAGCTGTAGACCTTCAGATTCAACTGGTACTTGGCTGCTTCTTTCTCCTTCCTGTGGTCAGCCTCTGCAACTCCCCGTTACCTTCCTTGGGTTTTCTGATCTCTTGACCAGCAGGGCTCAAGGCTCAGACCCTGGTGGGTTCTCATTTAGAATCGGGGTCGCGAATGTTTGGCCTTCCTTCTCCCAGAAGACCACGACTTCAGGGAGGTGATGCCAGGACATGCAAGTGAATCAGATTTAAGTGAGGGATGGCTGGGCAAAGTTACCTGCCTCACAGGTTTCCTCTCCATTGCCCGGGGACATGAAACATCGGAGCCTAAAGTTTATGGCCGGTCCCCACCCGGTTCCAATTCCTCTGGATTTGTCCAAGCTCCTCTATCTCACTCTTGCTCTCCCATTTGTTACCTCCCGGAGTCCCCTTAATGCTCCCACTTTTATCTAGGTCCTAGCTTGTTTTTCTGATCCTTTCAGAAATTTTTTGCCCTTTCACCCCCACTTTGCTTTTAAAGAGTTGGGAGAAAGAGCTAAAGCCGTCCTCAAAGAAGCTTTGAGTCACAGGAGGGATCCCGGGTTCCTTCGGGGAAGTCTTCCGTCCTAGTCCAAGACTCGGCAGGACCAAGAACTGGGGGACCGTCCTTGGAAAGTCCGCTTTCTTCTCCCCTTCTCAATGATCTGTCCCTCCAGAGCTCACCCAGTCCTGCCTGCCTTTTCTCTCCCGCCCCAACTCTTAACCGCGGGCAGGCAATGCCTTGCCGCTTAGCAGTCTCCCCCAGGTCTCCCAGTCCTGAAATCCCAAGAAAAAGGGTGGGAGCGGGGCGTGAACTTGGTCCGACAGAACAAAGGGCTTCCCCAAGCCGTGTTCCCAAACCCTTTTAAGGCGACTGGCCTGAAGACAAAGGCCAAGCTATTCCATGATGAAAGCGGGACATCATGGGGGGAGGGGAGGGAGAAAAAGAACAATCTTAGTTAGCTCGCTCTCCAGGCCCATCCGACTCCAGAGGACATGCGGAGGAGGGGAATAAAACAACAACAAAAAAGAAAACGGGGAACCCGGAAGTAGGTCCCGGGGCAGGCAGGAGCTGCAGAGACTACGATTCCCGCCATGCCTCGGCACTTCGGCGCGTGCGCAGTGGGCCCCGGGCGGCCCATGCGGCCCTTGGGCTGGGTGCGCCTTGCAGCGCTGCGCTGCGCCGCGCTGCGCAGCGGGGGAGGCTATGGC
>JAJPUD010004294.1:106851-119479 GCA_023553655.1 Myrmecobius fasciatus
CCGGCCCAGGCCCGGCCGCGGCGCCAGCCGGGGCCCCTGGAACCGGGACGCCCGGGACAGGGAGTGGGGCGTCCGGGGCCGGGGGGGATCCAGCGCGGCCTGGCCTGAGCCAGCAGCAGCGCGCCAGCCAAAGAAAAGCGCAGGTCCGCGCGCTGCCCCGGGCCAAGAAGCTGGAGAAGCTCGGGGTCTTCTCGGCCTGCAAGGTGAGGCGGGGCCTCTGGGAGCGGGGCGGGGTCAGCGGGGTCTGGGGGCGGGGCCTAGGCAGGAGGGGGTCGGGACTCCCCAACACACACACACTCTCAGTACGCCATGCCACCATCACCTGGAGATGCCCCCTGGAAGAAGACTCCCTTCCCCCACTTCTTTGGGCAGTGAAGCCAGACTGCTTCTGACAATAAGCATTTTTTAAGCCCTGGGCCTTCAAAAAGAGGCAAAAGACAGCCCCTGCCCTCTAGGAGCTTACAGTCTGACGGGGGAGACAGCGTGCTGACAACAACTTTTGAAGGAGCTATATGCAAGATAAACAAGAAATAATCAGTAAGGGGAAGGCACTGGCAGAGAGGGGCCCAGGAAAGGTTTCCTGTAGAAGGTGGAGTTGAGGGAGGAGAACCTTCCTGGCATGGGAGACAGGTAGGGAAAGTGCCAGGAGCCAAGAAACGGACTGTCTTGTTCAGGGAGGCCAGTGTCAACCTGGAGACAGGTAACTCAGATAAGGGATTGAGAGGGTGGATGTTGAGTGGTTTCTACCTCCTTACCTGCCAGGCTAATGATGCTTGTAAGTGTAATGGCTGGAAGAACCCCAAACCTCCCACCGCCCCCCGCATGGACCTGCAACAGCCTGCAGCCAACCTAAGTGAGGCCTGCCGAAGCTGCGAGCACCCCCTGGGTAAGGGGCAGGAGTGGCGATGCCTGAGACCTGCTAGCATGGGTGGGGAGTACAAGAGAAAGCCGTGGTCATCTGGGCAGGGTGGTCATTGTTGGGGCCCAAAGTGAATGGATTTAGGGGGCCCTATCTTAAATTCCCAGGAAGACCAGAGATAATCCATAAAGAGGGAGATGGAGCAGAGGCACTTGGGATGTGCTTCGGTGATCCCTAAACAGCAAGCTTAGAGCACAGGATGTGAAAGGATGTTCTAGGGTATTGGTATCAAACTCAGGTAAAAGCATCCTTCAGAACTCGTGTAGACTTAGAAAGAAAACTGTAAATTAGCAATGTCTTTGTTGCTCTTATTTTGTTAGACATTTCCCAGTTCCATTTTTACGTTCTGCCAGAGGTTGGAAGGTTAGCCTAGCAGAGCAGCAATGATCTCACCAGATTTAAAGTAACCCATTCACTTGGCTGGTTTTGTGGTTCCAGAGGGAAAAAAGAGGAGCCCCTCCCCTATTTGTTGGAAGGAGCAGTCTTTAGTGATTGCCGCCTCCTCCTCCTCCTGTCTCCCTTCCCTGCAGCTGACCATGTGTCCCACCTGGAGAATGTGTCTGAGGATGAGATCAATAGGTTGCTGGGGATGGTGGTGGATGTAGAGAATCTGTTCATGTCTGTACACAAGGAAGAAGACACAGACACAAAGCAGGTTTACTTCTATCTCTTCAAGGTAAGACTGGTTGGGCCTGGGGATGAGGGTGGGAGAGGATGAAGGGGTTTGGGAGAAGTAGAGATGGAAGAGCAAGGAACCTCTGAAATTTGTCTCCCACAGCTTTTGAGAAAATGCATCCTACAGATGACACGTCCAGTAGTGGAGGGGTCGCTGGGAAGTCCCCCCTTTGAAAAGCCGAATATTGAGCAGGTGTGTCTGGGGTCAGGAGATCTTACTTCCCCAAGAAATGGGTGGGCCTGGTGATGAGGCGTGTCTAAGGGGCCTGTTTTAGGAAGGACATTGGCCAGCTAGAAGGTAATAAAAGTGGACTTGAGACCATTCAAAACAAGGATCAGCTGAAGGACCTGGAGAGGGTCTGGAAAAGAGGTGGCAGTGGGTTCTGTCTTGAGTGGATGTGCTTGGCTCCAGAATTCAAAAGCAGGAGCAGTAGGTGTTGGAGAAAGGCAGCTTGAGCTCTCCAAAGGTAGCCTCCAGAGGTAGGGGCATCCCTTTTCTGAGTGCCCTAGGCTGGGCACTTTGGAGGGAAGGAAGAGGTGCTGCACGGGCATGCTGCCAGCCCTCTCCAGCGCTTACCTCACCCCCATCTCTCGCAGGGCGTACTGAATTTCGTGCAGTTTAAGTTCAGCCACCTGGCCCCAAGGGAGCGGCAGACAATGTTTGAGCTCTCAAAGATGTTCCTGCTCTGCCTTAACTACTGGAAGCTAGAGACCCCTGCCCAGTTCCGGCAGAGGTCCCAGGGTGAAGATGTCGCCACCTACAAGGTCAATTACACCAGGTAGCTTCTAGGGGAGCTTCTTTCTTAGGGGAATGAAGATTGAAGGCTGTGGGCAAAGGGAGGAACGGTGATGGGGAAGGCCCAGGCGACTGTCCTGGCTAATAAGGAGATGGGATAAAAGACATTGTTAGACCTTCATACGCACATAGAAGGTTTAGGCCTGGAAGTGACCCTCATGGTCACCTAGTCCATGGAGATGGAGGGGTCTCCAAAGATGGATCCAGGAGACCAGATGGGCTGGGGATCCAGAAGTCCACCCCAAATCCCCTGGGTTCAGCAATTTTTTTCCAACCCCCCCCCCGCTCCAGGTGGCTTTGTTATTGTCACGTCCCACAAAGCTGTGACAGCCTGCCCCGTTATGAGACAACTCACGTATTTGGGCGCAGCCTCCTGCGATCCATCTTTACTGTTACCCGCCGACAACTGCTGGAGAAGTTTCGGGTGGAGAAAGACAAACTGGTGCCTGAGAAGAGGACCCTTATCCTTACCCATTTCCCCAAGTATGTTGGTCCAGCTTGGCAGAATTTGCCTGTCCCTTGTCATTCAGACCCCTCAGATCTTCTTCCTTAAAAGAAACCTGGCACAGAAGAGCCTTTATCTCTCCTAGGCTTTCCCACATCTTCCCCACTTTGTTCTTTCTGTGTTTTTGGTAACCAGTTTCCAGGTGAAGCTCTATTGTTCCTATTTCCAGTATGTTTCTCATACCGTTCCTTTTTTCCATATTAACTCATGTCCTACTTATTTGAGATAAGCCTTGAAGGGCACGTCTTGCAGGAAGGCTTTCTAGACTGATTCCAATTGTACTCCCTCTACCTCTTCCAACAATCTCTCCCAGCTCTTGTAGTGACAGTTCTGTCAGCCGCTGATGTCTCTGGGTCTCTTCTGGTTATGTGTCCTTTTGTCTTCCACATCCCTTAGTGATGGAGACCATCCGTGCCTTCCCCATCACCTAGGGTGCTCTCTAAGGGCAGGGTCTCTTTCCCCCAGGGGATTGGTACTTCTGCAGGGTGAGGTCTTGGCTCCCTCTGATTGCTCTTCCATAGCCCATCACTGTGGTGTGCCTTCCCAGGATCTTGGCCTTTGAGCTTGGATGACAAAGAGTTCTAGGAATTATAGCTTGAGAGCTAGCAGAGACCTCAAATGCCATCTAGTCCAACCTCCTTTTACAGTTGAGGAAACAGGCTCAGACTTGCTTAAGGTCACATATAGCTAAGAAGCAGCAGTAGAGTACAAGCTCTTGGAGGGTGAGAACTTTGTTTTTTTTTTTTTTTTTTTTTTTTTTTTTTTTTTTTTTTTTTTTTTTTATTTTTTTTTTTTTTTTTTTTTTTTTTTTTTTTTTTTTTTTTTTTTTGGCTTTGAATTCCTAGTGCTGGCACTTTATTGGTGCTCACTAATTGCTTGTTGAGTTGATTTGGAGTCTTCTAGTTCCAAATCCAATATTCTTTTCACTGTTTCGTGTCATGGTAGCAATTCTAAAGGGAACCGTGATTGGTCCTCACAGACCCTTTGTCCTTGGGGAACACATTTTATGACTTGACTTGTTCCTTCCCCAGGTTCTTGTCCATGTTGGAGGAAGAGATCTATGGGGAGAATTCCCCTATTTGGGAATCAGGATTCACCATGCCTGCCTCAGAGGGGCCACAGTTAGTGCCCCGGCCAGGTAGCTTTGTAATCCTAATCCTACTGGTGTCCAAAGGGTAGGGTCCCACTAGGTCACATGGCAGCCAGATTGAAGGGAGGCAGGGATTGGGGGCCTTATGTTGGGGAAGGAGATGTGAGTTTCTCTTGGAGAGGTCAGGTCCCTTCAGGAAGAGATGTGGTTGGAGGGGCTGATTGGTTCTTGACCCTAATATCTTGCTCTCTACCATCCGTGCCCTTCATTCAGCCACTGTCAGTGCTGCTGCTGTGCCAAGTGCCCCGTTATTCACCCAAAGCCTGGGTGGCAGCAGCAGCAGCTCCCTGGGTCTGGATCCTGGAGGGGCAGAGCCCATGCCAGGTGAGTGTACAGCTCCTAACATCTGGTCCTTCCAGCTGGACCACATCTTTCCCTCAGCTAACACTCTGCCCTTCCTTTGCACGGCTCCCCTCCATTACTTTTCTCCCCAGGGCTTTCTGTTTTCTCCATTTCCTCTTACAGATCTTTTGCCCTGTCTGTCTCTTTGACCATCGCTAGTTCTAATGGCTCTCTCTCTTCTTCTTCCTTTCCATTTTCCTGCCCTAGGTGAGAAGAGGAAGCTTCCTGAGAACCTGACCCTGGAAGATGCAAAGCGGCTTCGAGTAATGGGAGACATTCCCATGGAACTGGTCAATGAGGTCATGTTGACCATCACGGATCCTGCGGCCATGCTTGGACCTGAGGTACTGGGAGCTGCTGTTCCCGTGAGATGGGGAGGGGAGTGGTCAGTGTTGGCCCTGGCATCTTGGTCAAAGCAAATAGGGCCAGCTCGCCGGGGCCCTCACTCTGTGTCCCTTCCCACCCAGACCAGCTTGCTCTCGGCCAACGCAGCACGGGACGAAACTGCTCGGCTGGAGGAACGCCGGGGGATCATCGAGTTCCACGTCATAGGAAACTCCCTGGCACCCAAGGCCAACCGGCGTGTGCTGCTCTGGCTGGTTGGGCTGCAGAATGTTTTTTCTCACCAGCTGCCCCGAATGCCCAAAGAGTACATTGCCAGGCTTGTGTTTGACCCGTGAGTTGCCCCGGGCTCTTTAGTCCTGCTCTGTGACCCTAGGGATTCCCTCCCCCCTCCTCTCACTGGGAGCCCCGCCCCGTGACCCCTCCCTTCCTGCTCCTCTCTTTTCCTGCCCCTTTGGGGATAGTCTGAGCCCAGGACAGAGGGTGGGGAAGGGCTCCTCCCTGGCAGCCCCCGGAGGGCTGAGAGGTCGGCCTCCCGGCCCACGCAGCCAGAGGGGCTTGAGCCTTGAGGAGGGCTTCAGGAGCAGTGACAATGCGCCCCCACCGATTCTCCCCTTCCCTACCTCCCCTTCCCTACCCCAAGGAAGCACAAGACATTGGCCCTCATCAAAGATGGACGGGTCATTGGGGGAATCTGCTTCCGAATGTTCCCCACCCAGGGCTTCACGGAGATTGTCTTCTGTGCGGTCACTTCCAACGAGCAAGTCAAGGTGAGAGCGGCCGCCCCTCCCGGCCCTTCCTGCTCTGGGCCTTCTCAGACCTCCCTGACCCGGTTCTGGCTGGGGCTCGTGGGGGCTGGCGCCGTGTGCGGGGGAAGGGGGGGGGAGTCAGAGCGACACGGTCCTGTCCTCAAGGTGGCCCTGTTAGTGCCCAGCCCCTCCTCCCCGCCACCTCCCTCTCCCTTGCCCCAGGGTGCCAGCCCCTCACGGTGACGCCTCTTCCCTCAGGGATATGGGACTCACCTCATGAACCACCTGAAGGAGTACCACATCAAGCACAACATCCTCTACTTCCTCACCTACGCAGACGAGTACGCCATTGGCTACTTCAAAAAGCAGGTGGGTGTAGGCTCTGGCCCCTGCCCCCAGCTCGCTTGGGCCCCTGCATTTCCCCTGCTTCCTGTCCTGCGTCGTGGGGGGCAAGTGCTTCAGGCCTGCCCTGCTGAAACAGCCTCCCATGCCCACCAGCAAGGATGTGGGTCGGAGGGGGTGCTCCCTTGGGGGCATCTGACCAATCAGAGTGCACGGTGCCCGGGCATTGAGTGGAGTTGCAGAGGCGAGTGCCCAGTCCTTGGCCCCAGGTGCACGCCTTCGCCTGGCACGGATGGCACTGTGTTGTGTCAGCGTGGGGGCCTTGGCTGCGGCTCAGCAGTTTGGGAGAGTTGCTGGATGTGCCACTGGAACCAGGGCTCCTCACTTCACGACGGGCTCCCTGGCCCTGATGGCAGCTGTGCCCATTGAGGGTGTGTGTGCCTCTCCCAGGGCTTCTCCAAGGACATCAAGGTTCCCAAGAGTCGCTACCTGGGTTACATCAAGGACTACGAGGGGGCCACGCTGATGGAGTGTGAGCTGAATCCCAGGATTCCCTATACTGAGCTTTCCCATATCATCAAGAAGCAGAAGGAGGTAGCTGGGGGCGCGCTGCTGTGAAGGAGGGGAGGGGAGGGGAGGGGTCAGGGACTGCAGAGCCCCACCCTGAGGAGCCTGCTGCCATCCTCTCTGGGTCCCCAGGTCCTCCCTGCCACCCCTCATGTTTGCTTTGATGACACTGACCCCTTTCCCCAAGGTCGAGTTCAGGATGTATTTACAAGTAGCCAAGCCTACCTGTGGGCATTCAGCTGCCCAGCCTGAGCTCGGCCATTCTCCAACTGCCCACAAGTTCAGGTCACCCTCTCATCCCTCCCTCCTTCCTCCCAGGGTGCCTGGAAGGGAAAGGTGAGAGAGCCTAGGTCCCCCTTCCCTAGAAAAGGCCTGGAGACACTCCCCTCTGCCCTCCTTTGCCCCTCCGAGCTCGCCGGCAGCCTGGGTGACGCTGCCCTTGGAGGACGCGGCCTGGTCTCCAGAGCTCCGGGGTCATCTCTGAGCTGTGGGTGGAGGGACCGCTCTCTGGGACTGAGAGACCCTTCCCTGCCTGCCTCTGGGGATGGGGAGGGGGACAAGCTGAGGCCGCCCTGTGCTTCTCACCCTCCAGATAATCAAGAAACTGATTGAGCGCAAACAGGCGCAGATCCGCAAGGTCTACCCGGGGCTCAGCTGCTTCAAGGAGGGCGTGCGGCAGATCCCCGTGGAGAGCGTCCCTGGCATCCGTGAGTGCCCGGGGGGCCCAGGGCAGCGCTGGGGGAGGGGGGCCGCTGTGTGTGGCAGGGTCCCGAACTGCTTTGGGGGCCAAGACGCGAGGCAGGGGAGCCTTTTCCCAGCTCCACTCCCCGGCCTCCCAGGGCACAGGCTGTGGCCTGCCCTAACTCTGGAACCCTGCCCCCACTTTTAGGTGAGACAGGCTGGAAGCCCCTGGGCAAGGAGAAAGGGTGAGTGCCGAGGAGTGGGAGCACTGGGGCCGGGCGAGGGGAGGGGCGGCAGAGAGCCTTAGATGGTCCCTTTTCCCTGTCCCTGCCCAGGAAGGAGCTCAAGGACCCTGACCAGCTGTATACAACCCTCAAAAACCTGCTGGCTCAGATCAAGGTACAGCTCTCCCCACCCCGAGCCCCAAGGAGCAGCAAAGGGGGAGGGGGGAGGGGGAGGCGAGTCTCCCAGCCATGGCATTGAGTAGCCTTTCCTGGAGGAGAGGGGGGCAGGGGGATCCCCTTTTGGTTTGCCTCCTTAGCCCAGCCCCCACTTCCTTCCAGGTCACCTTCCCTTTCTTTTCCCCTTGCAGACCCACCCCAGTGCCTGGCCCTTCATGGAGCCGGTGAAGAAAGCAGAGGCTCCAGATTATTATGAAGTCATCCGCTTCCCCATCGGTGAGACCGCTGGTCACCTCTGCCCTCACATCCTGCCTCAGCTTTCCCCTCTCCCCTCAGAGCTGTGCTGCACCCCCAGGTTCTCCCCTGTCCCCCCACTGTTCCCCATTGGCCCAGCCGGACCCCCCAGACGAGGTGCCCTCCCCTCCCAAAGCATCTTACGTGCCTCTCCTGACCCTTAGACCTGAAGACCATGACCGAGCGTCTCCGGAGCCGCTACTATGTGACTCGGAAGCTCTTTGTGGCTGACCTGCAGCGGGTGATTGCCAACTGCCGAGAGTACAACCCCCCAGACAGCGAGTACTGCCGCTGTGCCAGCGCCCTGGAGAAGTTCTTCTATTTTAAGCTTAAAGAAGGGGGGCTCATTGACAAATAGGGGGACCCCTGCTGGGCTTTGCAACCTACCTGATATTCTCAGCCCCCACACTTGGGGCTCACTGATAAGTCAGGGGACCATTAGGGGATTCCCCAAGCTGCCCCCCTGAACTGGGGGTGCTCACTGGCAAGTAAGGAGACCACTGAGCTCCCCAACTTGCTGCCTACTCTTCAGCCTCTTGACTTTGGGGGTTCATTGCCAAGTAGGAGACTTTCCATAGGGGCTCCCTGAGTTTGAGGGCTCATCAAGAAGTGGGGGCCTCCAGTCTGTCTCATTCCTCCTTCTCCCGCCATTAAATTCTGGACTCAGAGCCCCCCAGACCCTTCCTGCATCCCTTCCACCAGTGGGAGGAGTGGGCAGAGGGGATGTTCTTCCATGGCTTGGAGTTTTCCCCGCCCCTAGTAGGTTCTGGTCCTCGCCCGGACCCCCGGCCCGCTCCCAAACCCCAGCATCTTGTCTGCCTGAGAGGAGGGCCCGTCACCGTGGCGAGGTGCTCAGGGAGGGCCCCGCAGGTTGGGGCCCCCCGCCCCTCTGCTCAGCTCCTTCCTCGGGCTGTCACACGGGGGTCCTCTGCACCGTCCAGCCATCTGCTGTTCCTTTGGAGGGATGGTTCCCTCCACGTTTGCCCCACGTGGGGGACAATAAAATTCTGAGGTTGTTGGTTTTTTCCAATGGTTTGTGGCTTGTGCTTGTCTCCCCACGCCCATCAGCAGTCCCTCTCCCTGGATGGTGGAGCCCACCACCCACCCTCCCGGGGCCCCCAGACTGCCTCCCACTCCCCTCTACCAGATCTGCACTAAGGGCCCAAAGCCTTGCCCTGGTCGGGCTTCCAGTTTCCTTCTCCAGGCAAACTAGGGGGACTGAACCAGGCCCCGGGCGGTGGGAGGCCTCGGGAGCCTGGCCCGTTTGGGCCCAGGCTGGAGCTTTTTGGAAGGAAAAGCCGGGCTGGGAATGGGTCAGTTCCCAGGTAGCTTAGGCCTTAGCCGGCCTCTGGGAGGGAGGGTCAGGCTGAGGCCGGCTCCGCTCGGCCTGGGGCTCCTCCTGGTCTCGGAGCTGGCCCCGCCTCTCTCAGGTTCTAACCAATCACTGGCTGGCCACCTCCTCCCTCCTGCTGGGTTTCTCTTTCATTTCCTGAGCCAGGAGGGGTGGGGCTGGAATGAGAGGGCTGTCAGCCACCTAGAGGCTCAGGCAGCGGCGGGGGGCCGGGGGCCGGGGGCCGGGGGCCGGGGGCCGGGCCGGGGACTTCTCTCCTTTGGAATAGAAGAATCCAGAAGCCCAGGTCTGTATCCTGCCCCTGGCCTGCAGCCCCGTGCCCCTCGGGGGCCTGACCAGGGCTGGGCTGGCCTTCCACCTCCCCGGGGGCACCCAGGCTAACTGGTTTTGCTGGTGCCTGACCTCCAGCCCTGGCTGCAGGTGAAGGTCCGGAGGGATGGGGGCCAGGGGGGTGCGAGGGTTGAGTTTGAGAGCGGGAGAGGGTTCTCAGGTAGAATGTGATGGCGATCAGGTCCTGTCTCCCTCACCTAAGCCCCAGGAATGGAGCTGCGGCCCTATCAGTGGGAGGTGATCCTTCCTGCCCTGGAGGGCAAGAACATCATCATGTGGCTGCCCACGGGCACGGGGAAGACCAGAGCCGCTGCTTACGTGGCCAAGAGGCACCTGGACGTGGTGGACGGGGCCAAAGTGGCCGTGCTGGTCAACAAGGTGACGACCCATCAGTGACTCATCGGGTCCTCCTGCTGAATGGACCTCCAACTCCTTGGGCTTTCCCTCAAGTTCTGTGTGCCCCCCACCCAGGCTAGGCCCCAGGCCTCAGTCCTGGTGCCCTGAGCCACGGGCCAGGCACTTAAATGGCACGTCCGTGAGCCGAGCCCTCGGCCCCGGTGTTTGGTTATCTAAGACTGATGGAAGGGCCTGTGCTGCTCTGGCGCTGGGATCTGGCAGGGAGGGGTGGGCTCTCCCCATCCCCCCTCGGGGGCATGTGGTGCCTTGGACCCTATAACCTGTGACCTAGCACATGGCGCCTAATCTCTGCAGCCTCAGTTTCCTCATCTGTGCGATGGAGTTAGCAACAGCAGCCCCCCTTCCTCGTGAGGGCCGATGAGATCCAAAATACTGTCATGTAATAAACCAGCAGACTTAAAGTTTGCAGACCTTAAAATGCTGCACAAGTATCTGCATTTTTATTACTGCTGCTGCTACTGTTACTTCTACTACTAGTAACACTATTTCTAGTAACAGTTTTACTATCACTTAGTAGAACCAGTACTACTAGTAGTAACTAGTAGTACTAGTGGTAGCACTGCTGCTATTACTACTGCTAGCACTACTACTACTAGCACTGTTACTGCTGCTACTACTACTGTTAGTTATCTCTATTACTATGACAACTGCTGCTGCAACTACTAAGCTAACTTGTGTCCCCCCACTTTCTTTGGGGACTTTGCAGTATAAGGGAGTCAGAAGACTGGGACTTGTGTCCCCCCACTTTCTTTGGGGGGCTTTGCAGTATAAGGGAGTCAGAAGACTGGGACTTGTGTCCCCCCACTTTCTTTGGGGGGCTTTGCAGTATAAGGGAGTCAGAAGACTGGGATTTGAGCACCAGCTCCTTTTCTTACCCAGTGATCTTTAGTAAACCACTTGACATCACTGGGTCTCAGTTTCTAAATCTGTAAAATAGGAATCAGTGTTTGCACAGCCTATCCCCCCTTGGGAGACAAAGCAAAGTCCTTTGTGAGCACCAGAGAAATGTGTTTTTATTATTCCTGCCGACCACTTTACTCCTCCCGCTCTGGCTCCCAATTTTCCTGCTCCCGTTTCCACATCTCCTGTCCTTGTATCTTCTGCACTCCCAAGGTGCACCTGGTGACCCAGCACAAGGAAGAATTCAGTCAGATGCTGGGTCCCAAGTGGAACATTGTCACAATGAGTGGAGACGACGGCTTCCGGGCCGGCTTTGGATTCCTGGCCCGCAGCAACGACCTTGTCATCTGCACAGCTGAGCTGTTTCGTTTGGCCCTGATCAATAATGAGGAAGAGGAGCATGTGGAGCTCACTGGTCAGTGAAGAGGGGAGAACGGGACTGGGGGAGGGAAAGAGCTCGCTATAGCTCCGAGTGTCACGCTGAAAGCGCTCTTCTTCCTCTCCTCCCTGATAGGGAGCAGGGCCCCGCCGTGTGCTTCCTTCGTCCCTTCTCCCCCAGCCCACAATATCTCCCCACTCTCAGCCGATCATCTCCCTGATCTTTTCCCTTCCTTTGACACCCTCCCCCATCTCGCTTTAGCCTTCTCCCTCCTGATAGTGGATGAATGTCACCACACCCAAAAGGACTCGGTCTACAACGTCATTTTGAGCTATTACCTGGAAAGGAAACTTCAGGGATCCAGGAACCTACCCCAAGTGCTGGGTCTCACAGCTTCCCCTGGAACTGGGGGAGCCTCCACCCTGGAGGGGGCCAAAAACCACATCCTACAGGTCAGTCTGCAAGGAAGCCCTGGCCCCCGGAAGCGTCAGCCCAAAGTGTCCTAATGCCTCCCTTCAAGCCCTAGCCGAGCTTTGGGGTCCTTGAGATTTCCCTAAAGCCTTTCCTTCCCATGCTCGCCCCGCCGGGGAGCTCGGGGCACCCTCTTCTCCAAGGACTCCATCCTAATAAGTCTTAGCCTTCTGGAGGCCAAATCCTGGCCCCAGTGCTTATCAGCTGTGTGAAAATCGCCTTCTTTCTTCATCTGTGAAATGGGTGTACTCCCTACCCCAGTGAGTGGCTAAAATTTTCTGTGCATCAGTGAACTTGGGAATGCTTGCTGCTTCCATTGATAGATCGGGGGGCCACTAGGTGGTGCTGTGGATGCCCTAGGTTGGCTTCTGCTCCCCCGGCCCTCTTCCCTTTCCTCCTCCCACACAGATTCTTGGCCTTCATTTCCTTTTAGATCCTTCTCCCCCATCTCTCCTCCGTGGTGAGAGCTTATTTTGTTCAGGACAAACATCTCCCTTAATCTACTCTTCCTCTAATTCCCTCTTCTCCCTCCTGTTTCCCCTGACGTCTATGCATGCAGCTGGCCATAGGGATGCCTTTCACTCAGTGGGGAATAGGAGGGAAGAGGGAGCTGGCATCTAGCGAGTCAGTCTGACCGGCGTGAGCGGAGTCTGAAAGGTTAAAGACGAGCTGCCCTGGGTGCGGGTTCCCCTCCGCATGAAGCGGGCTTGAGGCTGCGGCCTTTCTTTCCCTCTCCAGCTCTGTGCCAACCTGGACGTCTGTCAGATCGTGTCCCCCCAGAAGTACTATGAGCAGCTGGAGGAGCTCAGCCCTCAGCCCTGCAAGCGCTACGACCTGAGCCAAGAACGGAGCCTGGTGTGTGCTGAGGGCCAGAGCGGGCGGAGAGGGGGCGTGTGGAGGGAAGGCCGGGAAGGCCGGGCTTCCCAGTCCCGATCTGACGGCCTGCCTGGAAAGTGTGACCGAGGTAGTTGGGGGGGGGGGCACTTTGAGAGGGGGCAGCTAGGAGGCACAGTGGGG
>JAJPUD010004294.1:119579-132886 GCA_023553655.1 Myrmecobius fasciatus
CGCAGAGCCAGGAGGGCCTCAGTCCAAATACAGCCTCAGACACTTGGTATGTATGAGTTGTGTGAGCCGGGGCAAGTCGCTTTACCCTGATTGCCTCATCCAAAAATGCTTCAAAAACCGAGATAAATGTGTGTCGGCTCTTCTAGTAGTAAGAAGGGTCCAAGGCCATGCTAGAGCCAGCTTTGCCACTTGCGGGAACCAATGTATCCATTTTCAGAATTGACACCTCAGAAATCAGCAGCTGTTTACCAATGAGGGTGTGATTTATTGTTAATTGAATGATGGAGAGAATGTCAGTAACACTGATTAAAAATGTGTCCTGGAGAGTCAGTTGTTAAACATTTCCCAGCACACCCCTGGACGCCCTGTATTAGTACAGACCTGAAAATTATTGATGGTCCTTAAAGAGCCATAGCTGAGAAAGGGCCCTAGAAACCAACCCCTTTATTACAGAGAATAGTAAGTGCCAGGGAGGACAAGGGGTCTGCCTGGGGACTCATGCTAAATTACTGACAGGATCTAGGTTTTCTGGTGCCCAGCTCTCTCCACCCCCCCCCCGTCTCTCTGTCTCTCTGTCTCTGTCTCTCTGTCTGTCTCTCCCTCTCTGTCTCTCTGTCTCTGTCTCTCTGTCTGTCTCTGTCTCTCTGTCTGTCTCTCTCTCTTTGTCTCTCTCTTCTTTCTCTCTCCTGTCTCTCTGTCTCTCTCTCTCTCTGTCTGTACCTACCATACCACTAAGCCACCCCAGCTATTTCCTATCAGTACACAGCTTTTTAAAAAATTTGTGCTGATATCTTTTGTTTTTCATTTCCAAGCATATCCTTCTCTCTTCTGCATCCAGAGAAACACGAAAAGAAGAAAGTTGGGGGGCGGAGGGGCGATGAGGGTGGGGCAGTTTGGTCGATCTAACCAGCTCATACATGGAGTCTGACAGCCTGGGCCTTGTTCCACAGCCAGTTTCCCACTTGTGTAGAGAAGGAGGGGAGGGGGTGTGTATTGCCTGCCTTTTTTTCAGTGCTCTCGACTCCAAGCTCCTAGAGATGGTGATGATTTCTTTTGGGTCTGGTAGAATTTAATAAATGCTAATCAGCTGATGATGATGCTAGAAAATCCTGCCCCACGTGGCACCTGGGCCTGCCTGTGACACCGTGGGACCCTGGACAAAGCACTTAGCCTAGACTAGGACTTCCTGAACTCTTTCCACTTGTGATCGATCCCATCTCACCTGAGAAATTTCTGCACGACTGGGAA
Source organism: Myrmecobius fasciatus (assembly GCA_023553655.1). Classification (NCBI taxonomy): domain Eukaryota; kingdom Metazoa; phylum Chordata; class Mammalia; order Dasyuromorphia; family Myrmecobiidae; genus Myrmecobius; species Myrmecobius fasciatus. Next base: position 120,828 of record JAJPUD010004294.1, read on the forward strand.
TATAGGTCTAGAAAATGTGCATACAAGTCAAACATTTACTGATAATGAACCATAAAGAAATTTATTTAAAAACAATTCTTTGGAAAAAAATACCATTTGTTAGGGATGAACGCAAATTTGGGAACTGCTGGGATGGATGTGCTTGTTTATTTTTACATAAAAGAATTAAATCGTGGCGGAAGAGTTGGTGCTTTGTGTTGTTGCCAAATTTTTCGGGACTCCCACACTCAGGTACGATGAGGTCACAACTCACCGTTTAAGAGCTTTTGCTCTAAGTGACTCCTTGAGACCGAGTTTCAGATTAAGTGCTTGGATGCCCATGTGTGGTTGGGGCAACCTCTCGGAGCAACTGTCTCCTGCTGTTGTTCCTCCTCTCATCCAGTTTGGACGTGCCTCTCCCCTGGTCTGTGGGGGTGGTTCCCTGTATGTTTTGGGGGTGGCAGCCTCTACTTACCCCCCGCTGCTCCCTGCCCTCCCAGGACCCATTTGGAGACCTGCTGAAGAAGCTTATGGATCAAATCCAGGATAAGCTCGAGATGCCAGGGCTGAGCCGGGACTTCGGGAGCCAGAGATACGAGCAGCAGGTGGTGGAGCTGAGCAAGGAAGGTGAGGGCAAGGCCGGGAGGCTGGGAGGCTGAGGTGGAAGCCAGGAGGCTGGGGCAGAGGCCAGGAGTGTCTGCCTCTGACCCCGCCACTGGAGCACCTTCTGACCAGGACTCTTTCTCCCTTCTGTCCCCGCGGTGGCCGCCAGCTGCGGAGCAGGGCCACCTGCAGCAGCGAGTGTTTGCCCTTCACCTGCGGAAGTACAATGATGCTCTGCTCATCCACGGCACTGTCCGAGCCGTGGATGCCCTGACCTTGCTCGGGAGCTTCTACGCCGAGGAGCGGATGATGAAGGTCGGGATCCTCCCCGCCGAGGGCTGGCTGCTGCAGCTGTTTGATGGTGAGTGCAGGGGCGACCTGGGGCTGGGAGGGGGCTGCAGGAGAGCCCCTCCCCATTCAGGTTTTTTTTTTTTTTACTTTTTGCTGAGGCATTTGGGGTTAAGTGACTTGCCCAGGGTCACACAGCTAGGGAATGTTAAGTGTCTGAGACCAGATTTGAACTCAGGTCCTCCTGACTTCAGGGCTGGTGCTCTATCCACTGTGCCACCTAGCTGCCCCTCCCAGTCAGGTTTTTGCAAGCCCCTGGACAGATGGCTAGGAGCTGGGGAGAGAGGTGCAGGCGCCCCACAGAAGTGCTCCAGGCTTCCATGGCCAGGGAAAACCCCAGGAGCAAGAAGACCTCCCATAAACCCCAGGGACTGGTCCCGGGAGGCAGGGGCCGCTGAGGGAGCTGCTTCTCCCGGCCCTAGCCTTCCCACCCTCTTCTTGCTGCCCTCAGACTGTTCATGCCCTTCCCCCACCCCCAACAAGCATCCGCCCTTCACAGAGCACAAGGAGGCCCTGACTTTATTGGCCAGCGAGACCCACTGGGAAAACCCCAAACTGGAGGACCTGGAGCAGATTCTGCAGGAGCAGTTCGGTGCCTCTGGGCCCTCCCGGGGCATCATATTTACCCAGACCCGGCAGAGTGCTCATGCTCTCCTCCTGTGGCTGCAGGAGCGGCCCACCCTGCGGCAGCTGGGCATCAAGGCCCAGGTGCTGACTGGTGCAGGCCACAGCAGCCAGACCGCCCACATGACTCAGGTGCACACCTGTGGGTATGGGGGTGGGGCCTGATGGGACCCTGTGCAAGGGGGCGGGGTACTGGGAAGAGGAATGGAGCCAGGGGAGAAATGGGGGAGGGGCTGGGAGGGGGCACAGAGAAAGAGGGAGAGGGGCAAGGGGTCGCTGAGGGAGGTGGCTCAGAGGCCACCAGCACAGAGGAACACAAGGACAATGCCAGAGGGAGGGATTAGAGGAGAGGGATTCGAACTCAGGTGGGAGTGGGACAGATCCAGCCAGAAGAGCCGAGCATGGAGGGGGGGGCTCCCCCTCACACCCTGTCTTCCCTGCCCCAGAGAGAGCAGCTGGAGGTGATCCAGAGATTCCGGGCTGGTACCCTGAACCTCCTGGTAGCCACCAGCGTGGCTGAGGAGGGGCTGAACATCCCCCAGTGCAACGTGATAGTGCGCTACGGCCTCCTGACCAATGAAATTTCCATGATGCAGGTACCTTCTCTGTCCCAAAGATCCCCTCTCCATCCATCGCCCGTCCAGCCCCCTCTGTGAGACCTGCTCCCAAGGATGCTCCCCCAACACTGCCACAGATCCCACAGCGGCGGCCCTCTTCCCAGCCAGGGTTTTTGGGGGCTCTGACACCTTGAGCTGTAATTAGGAATTATTGTGCCCTCTTCAGTTGGGGGTGTGGGGCGCGGGTGGGTGTCATTTGGGGGTGTGGCCAAGGAGCCCCCTGGGGGGTGGGGCAGAAGGAGGCAGTGGGGGGCGGCATTAAGAAACCAAAACGAACACTAAAGGGGATGACAGACGGAGGGGGCCTTTGTGGGGAGGAGGGGAGCCTCACCTGGACCCTACCCCAGTCAGAGACTCCCCAGGGGGTTTGCCACGCTGGGAGTCCCTTCGTGATGCTCTTCCCCAGGCACGGGGCAGGGCCCGGGCGAGCCAGAGCGTGTACTCCTTTGTGGCGAGCCAAGGGAGCCGGGAGCTGCGGCGGGAACACACCAACGAGGCCCTGGAGGCCTTGATGAAGCAGGCGGTGTCTGCCGTACAGAGGATGGAAGAAGCCGAGTATAAGGCCAAGGTCAGGCTCCCGGGCGGCTGAGGAAGCAGGCAGCAGGAGGGCCCCCTCCCCCTTTCTCTGCTTTTCTGGGTCTCTCGTTTCGGCCCCTGGGGAACACCGTGGTGGGGCCGCTTAGGAAGCAGGGTCCGGGATGAGCGGGCCTGGCAGACCCGGGCTGCAGCAGTGCCATGCTCGGTTCTTCTTTGTCTTACGGCCACAAGCTGTGCCTCGTCCCCATCCGCCCTCCGCCATGCCTCCGTCTTTGTCCCTGTGAGTTCTGGCCCTACTGCGCAGTGCGAGACCCCGGGTCTGAGGGGAGCACCGTCGCAGCAGGCGCCCGCGAGAATTGCTTCAGGCTGGGGCTCTCGGCGCACTGGAACTCCCAGAACAAGGACAGCCCGGATATCCGGCTGTGGGGGAGCCGGCCCCCCGTCACCCTGGGGAGGAGGCAGTGCCTTCCAGTCGTCGGAGGGAGAAGAGATGAACCTCAGCAGAGCGAGTGGACAGAGAGGTTCCAGCTCTGTCACAGAGAACGCGTCCTGACAGTGGGCGGGCCCTGGCGAGAAATGGGGAGGAAGAGTCAGGAGCAGGAGCCGAGGAGAGGGGCAGGAGGGGCTGGGAGTGAGGGCGGGCGGACCCTGCCTCTGCAAGGGGACACACTCCTGGGGCTGGGGCCCGGTCGCTGACCGTGCCCCCCCCTCCTGTACCCCAGATCCTGGCCCTGCAGCTGGAGGCCGTGAGCCAGCGCAAGGCCCAGGCTGCCAGGAAGCTGGACCAGAGAAGTGAGTTCCAGGCAGACACGGTGAGGCTGCTCTGTACCAACTGTGCTGAGCCTGTGGGCTATGGCAGTGACCTGCGCAAGGTGGAGGGAGCACACCACGTCAATGTGAACCCCAACTTCATGTGAGACCCTGAGGGGCTGCCTGAGGGTGGGACGGGGCATGGAGAGGCCTGAGGGGCGGGCAGACGGGATGGGTCTGGGAAGGCCTCAAGTGGGCCCTGGCCCGGCAGGTGTCAGCAGGGTGGAAACGAGAGTGAGTTGTGGGGAGAAGGAAAATAGGAGGAGAGTTGTCCGTAATCACCCGGGTGTCTCATCAGCTTCTACTACAAGGCCTCCCTCAAACCTGTCACCATTGACCGCACCTTCAAAGACTGGCAGCCTGGAGGTTCCATCAGCTGCAAGAAATGCGGAGAGGTGGGTGCCAGGGGCCTGTGGGGGGCAGGCGCTATTGGCTCCTCATCTGCCCTGACCCAGGTGGGAGTTGGAGGATGCCGAGGAGAGAATGAGACTACTTTTAGAGGCAGCGAGGTGGGATGGAGAGCTCGCCTATCTGCCTGAACTCCAGGCTGGCCTCAGACACATGCTGGCTGTGGGACCCTGTCACCAAAAAAAGAACAAAAGGATGGGGTTTACTACTCAGGGCCTGGGTGACTTGGGGAACGCCACCAATCTCTGGCCTGTTCTCTCATTTGTAAATGACAACAAAGGTGGCCTTAAAAGTCTTTGGATCCCGCTGACCTCTTTCCTCAGTTGTCCCCTAGTCCCATTCACTGCCCACACACTCACCCCTGTCTTACTGTGCCCACAGGCCTGGGGTCTGGAGATGATCTATAAGTCAGTAAAACTGCCCGCCCTGAAAATTCGGAGCCTGGTGTTAGAGACCCCCCAGGGGCGGCGGAAGGTGAGTCAGTGGTCCAAGGTGCCCTTCCAGGTGGCTGACTTGGACTACCTCCGGGACTGTGACTTGCAGCTGGCCAATCAGATAAGCGGCTGAAGGTGCCTCAACTCACCAGCCATTGTCCACTGACTCTCCTACTTGAGGGGGTGGGGACCTGCACCTGTGTACCTGAACCTCCTTTATCAGCACAGACATTCCCTCTCTTCTTCTGTTGTGTCTGAATAAATAGCTTTTTTTTCATGGAGCTAGATCCTTTTTTTTCTATAGCTTATGGGGATTTGGGCAGGACTTGGGGGAAAGAATAATATGGTGCAGTGGAAAGGTCACTGGATTTTGGAGTCAGGATCCCATTTCTGCCATCTCCCAGCAGGGTGACCTTGGGAACATCACCTTCTCCCTTTGGGTCTTGGTTCCCTTCTCTGTAAAGGGAATGATGACCAAGAATCATTCCAGCTCTAAATCCCCTAAAGGCTTACCACTGGTATTGGGAAGGAACTGGGCTGGGGGGAATGAAGATCATCTGGCAGACCATCATGGGGAGAGCCTTGGACTGGAAATCCAAAGGCCTGCTTTTGAATCCCTGCTAGGACATACATTCACCAGTCAGTCGGTCAGCTGGAGTTTATTAAGCACCTACTATGGATCGAGCACTGTGTGAAGTCCTAGGGATTCAGAGAAAGGCAAAAGACAGCCCCTGCTCTCAAAGATCCCACTGCCGAATAAAGGAGACAAAAGTACAAATAACTATGTACCAGCAAGCTATAGAAAGAATAAAGAAGTAATGATCTATAGAGGAAAGGCACTAAATGGCAGGGGGATTGGGAAAGGCTTCCTGGAGAAGGTCAGATTTTAGCTGGGTCTTGAAGGAAGCCTAGAAACCAATATGGGGAGAGAGCATTCACAGCCCCCCAAAGTGCCCTGAGCCGATCGAGCGAGTGTCTTGTCAATTGTCTCTAAACTTCAGCTTCTGCAAAAGGGGGAATAAGATTGTTTGCACTACTTCTCTCACAGGCTTGAGGAAAGCAATTTGTAAAGCTTAAAATGCTTTAGAAATTTATTTGCAAAAACTTGCCATTTTCCTGATGGACACCAGAGGGCAGGGCCTCCTCCAGCCTAGAGCCTGGCAGTTCCTAAGCCCACTTCCAATGAGTCACCAGCTGTCTCGTCCCCATCTCCCTTCCCCCTTCCCACCTCCTGGCGCTCAATCAGCTGGAGCATCACAATCTGGGCGCCTTGCTGTCCAGCCTGTGAGGGGCACGAAGCAGCTGGACTGACCCACCGCTGGCATAGTTGGAGGGATGATTTTGTTTCTGTTGTTCAATCATGTTGAGTCGTGTCTGACTCTTTGTGACCCCGTTTAGGGTTTTCTTGACAAAGACACTAGAGTGGTTCTCTATATTCTTCTCCAGCTTATTTTACAGATGAGGAAACTGAGGCAAACAGGATTAAGTGAGCTGCCTAGGGTCACGCAACAAGTGGTTTGCCATTTCCTTCTCTGGCTCACTTTACAGATGAGGAAACTGAGGCAAACAGTTAAGTGACTTGCTCAGGGTCATACAGCTTGTAATTATCTGAAGCCAGTTTTTGAACTCAGGAAGATGAGCTTGGCACACTATTTGCCATGTCACTTAGTTGCCCCAATTGGTGGAATAAGGGGGGAGGTGTTGAACTATTTCATGGGCTGATAAGCTTTTATCCTGCCAAGAGGAAGGCTCGTACATAATGGGTGAAACTTGTGGGGAAAAGAGAGACAATTCCACACTCACCCAATGCCGAGGCAAAGCAAAACCTACCCACAGCCTTCCTCTATCTGGAACTCCCCTCTTCCCTGACTCTTTTAAGCCTTGTTCTTCTTCACTTCATCCCTGATTACTTACTTCCTTTGTTCCAAGTTAAGGGGAAGAATGTAAAAGTCCTAGATGCTGTTGCTATATATCTCCCAAAGCAAAGATGGTGGTAGAGGGTTGGAAGTTTTGAGGTTTTGTTTATTTTTCTTAGTTTCACAGCCCTTTGAATGCCATCAAAAGATCATAGAAACTTGAAGTTCCTCAGAGATCATCCAGTCCAACCACCTCATTTTACAGATGAGAAAACTGAGGTTTAAAGAGTTTTCTCTTCCCTTTGATCTTTGAGCTCTCTGAGTCTGGCTCTGGACTCATTGGGTTCTCCCCACAGTGTTCCCGGGCTGCCTAGGCTGGACAAAGTCATTTTCAGGCAGACTCGTGGATGTGAGGAAAGAACTCTGAGACTTCCTCTAGCCTATGTATTTCAGCTCTTTCAGATTTCTCTCCTGTGAGGAAACAGCTCCAAAGAAAAATACCCTCTTCAGACTGCATTCTTCACCAATCAATAAGATATGACCCTTCTGTCCTGAGAAAAATGAAAAGAATACTGAATTTGGAATCATGAGCCTAGAGTCTAAATTTTGACCCTGACAAATACTATGGTGTGATTTTTGGGAGAAAATAGGACTAGTTTTGTAGTCAAGAGGCTTGGGTCTGAATTGTGGCTCTGCAAATTACCACCTGTGAGATTTGGACAAATCTCTACACCTTTAGAATCCAGGGAGCAGCACAAGGATTTTTCCAGTTTTAGATCCTTCAGCATTGAATAGTGATATGATATTTTTGTGCCTCTGTCTCCTTATTTAAAATAAACAAGTTGGACAGGAAATAGAATGCTGAAGTGAGAAAAAAAATCAGTGAATTCTGAGATCAGTGGACTTAAAAATCAGTGGATTCAGAGTCAGTGGTGGACTTGGGTTCAAAATCCCAATCCTGGCATTGGACTACTTTTGTGACCTTGGGCAAGTTGGTTAAGAGTTCTGTTCTCAGGGTCTTCATCTGTAAAATAAGGAAATTGAATTCATTTCCCTCAAGGGTCACTTTGAACTCAAAACCTGTCATTCCTCCTGCCCCCTTAACTCTTCTTCTATTCCCCCATGAAATCTTCCTAGATCTAAGAAGGAATAGAACTCATATGAAGAGCGGTGTGTGTATGTAGTCTGTGTGTGAACTTGGTAAGACTAGGTGTGCTGAGGACCTGAATTTACTGTTCTCATTTAAAAAAAAAAAAAAAAAAAGCAAGATCTAGGTTGATTCTTTGGGGAGATGTCTATTTTTGTAGGCAGGAGACACCCAGCAGGCAAGAGTCACCTTCAGGAAGGAGGGAGGGAAGGGGCTAAGGGAGTAGGGGGTGGAGATCACAGAACAGGAGAATGGGAAGGGACCAAGTGGCCATGTAGCCCAACTTATAATCGAAAAGAATTCCCAGGATAACATATTTGACCCATAGTTATAGGGATTGGAGTGGGGGAAGAAGAATGAGAGAATGATTGCTGTCTAACCAACCCTTCTGCTGTTCTCCCTGGTCCTACTGTCAGGTGAGATGGAGATCAGCATGTCCTCTCTCCAAGAAAGCATCAGAATCCCAGATCTGCCAGTCTCCCCAAGCTTCCTTTGCCCTTCCCAATCCTCACCCCCAGAAACGTTTAAAAGGCCATATTTTCTGTTCTCCAAACTTTGAAGTCATTCCTCTTCCCTGCACTCCCTTTTGCTATATCTGTCATGCCCTGTCTCCCATCCCCCCAAGCTGTCCTTCTCTTTGGGACTTCTTCAGCTAAAACATTCCCCTTCCTCCTAAGCCTTTCACCCACTCTTATCCTGGGACATCTATCCTGCCCTGCAATTCAACGTGCTTTTTACAGGTCAATAAAATTATCGGCTGGCAGGGAAGAAGAGCCAGGGGCCTGGGGGCCAGGAGTGCTAAGCCCAGTCCCAGGCCCTGAATGTGGCTGAATGCACGGAGCCCCGGACGCCAGTCATTCCAGGGCCGGACCACAAAATGACAGCTGAAAGCATTGGAACATGGGAGGGGTGGATGGGCTGCTGCCCAATTGTCCCAGTTCCTGCCTGCTCCTTCACCTGCTCTGTCCCACCCCAATAAAACGTTCTCTTCTCTTCCTCCCCCAACTCCACCTTTGTTCTTGTGATTTGGTTATTATTCAGTCATGCCCCTTTGTGACCCCATTTAGGATTTTCATGGTAAAGATGCTGGAGTGGTTTGTCATTTCTTTCTCCAGCTCATTTGACAGATGAGGAAACTGAGGCAAAGAGGGCTAAGTGACTTGGCTGGGATCACACAGCCAGTGTCTGAGGAAGGATTTGAATTCAGAAATATGTCTTTGTGACTCCAGGTGCTACAATTTATCTACTGTGCTACCTAACTCTACCTTACCCCATCACCATTAGGAATATCTAAACCACATCCACATGACAAGACACCCCTCCCTCATATGTCTCCTCCCAGTGCCAGGCCTGGAGTCACCAAAGCTCATCTCCCCAAGTTCAAATCCAACTTCTGACATTTCCTAGCTGTGTGACCCTGGACAAATCATGTTTGCCTCAGTTTCCTTCTTTATAAAATGAGCTGGAGAAGGAAATGACAAACCATTCTCATATCTTTTCCAAGAAAATCCCAAATGGGGTGATGAAGAGTTAAACACAACTGAGGCTGAACAACAAAAATTTCTTCCTCTCTCCTTTTTTTTTCTTTCCTTTCTTTTTTCTGTTTTCCTTTTTTCTCTCTTTTTCTCTCTTTTTCTCTCTTTCTTTCTTTCTCTCTCTCTTTCTCTTTCTTTCTCTCTTTCTCTTTCTTTCTCTCTTTCTCTCTCTCTCTTTTTCTCTTTCTTTCTTTCTTTCTTTCTTTCTGTCTGTCTGTCTGTCTGTCTTTCTGTCTTTCTTTCTTTTTCTTTTTCTTTCTATCTATCTAATGAAAAGGGAATGTGATACAACCGAAAGAGCTCCAAACTGGATGCCAGAAGACCGGTTCATGTTAATAGCCATGTGACTCTTGAAGCTTTGTTTCCTCCTCTATTAAGTGGGGATAAGTGGCCTTCCTCCTTCACACGGGTCACTTATAAACTTTAAGGCGATGCATCATTGTGAGTTACTATGATTATCCAGGGGTTCCTCCTTGACTCTCTTCCCTGGGGGTGCGGGGCAGGGCCCCAGGCTTCCATCGGGCTCCACCCTTGGGGTAAGACAGAACAGAACAACCCGCCCCAGGCCGGCACTTCAGCTGGGAACGGTCAGTGCCCATTCATTCTCCGGGGGACGCTGTGAGGGGCAGAGGCTCCCTCCGCCTCCGTGGAAGATGGCCCCTCCCACTTGCCCCGCCCCAGAGCCTGGTCCCACCCCCGGGTCCTCCCGAGCGCCGGAGCTCCAGCTGCCTGGAAGCAGGTAGAACCCAGCAGCCCCGGACCCAGCAGGTAAGAAGTGAGGCTCGGGCAGGGGGCGGGAGACAGGCTGAGGGCACTCTCTCCACAGGCTCAAGCGCCCCTTGGGACGGAGCAGGAAGAAGGCAGGGGTCCGTGCCCTAGAGGTCTCCCTGCTACCCCGAGGGGCTGGCGTCCCCGGATCGCCCTCCTCCTCCTAGCAGCACCCAGGAGCCTCGAGTGCACCTTAAAGCTGCCTTCTCGTGGCGGGGGTGGGCGAGGGGCGGGGAGAAAGCTATGCAAACTTTGGGAAAGTGAGGAGAGCTGGGGGGTCAGGGCTGCAGCAAGAAGTTCGTGTTAGAGGAGAGGGCCGAGCCTGAGGCTGGGGGAGTGGGGCGGGGGCGGGGGCACGGGGCTCCTAAGTGAGGGTGTGCGTTCCGACATGTGTCCGGCTAAAGAGAGAGGGGCTGGTTATGGGGGCAACTCTGGTACCTGGGCCGGACCGGGAGTTCCCGAGTCAATCTCCAGGGCTCCTACATCACTTATATTGGGTCATGGGTGGGCGCGCGCGCAAGCCTGTGAGGAGAGGGAAAAGGAACTCAAAGAGCGCAGATGGGGGCAAGAGAGCGGGCTCTCCTGCCTCTCTGGGGCTCTGAAGCAGCGTAGGGAGGAACCTGGGGTGGAGGGATTAGTCACATGGGATGGTGGCCGCTGTATGGTGGGCAGGGGTGGGCGGGAACTCTGGATTCTGAGGGCACGAGGGAGCAGGTTCGCCCCTCTTCTTCGCCTGTCCCCCCCACCCCACCCCGGGCACTTTGGCAGGGAGCCCGAGGAACGCGGTCCCAGATGTGGATTTGCTTCCCCGAGAAAGCTCTGAGGACGCGCCTCCCTATTCCAGGGGACCGCGCCCCAGCCTTCTGGTTAATCGGGGTTTTGAGCCCCCGAATCCTGGAAGGAAAAGCGCGCGCACAAGGATGGAGGTCAGCAAGCCTGGAGACGCAGCGCTTTCCCTTCCTTTCCTTTTGTCCCAGATTGTGGGGAGATGGTGCCCAGTTAACCTCAGGGTTTCTGGAGCTGGCACCTGAGTGCTCCTGGCCCCGCCGCCAAGTGCCCTGAGAGGTTGCGGCTCTGGTGTCCTGGCATTATAGGCAGGACTTGGGGAAGGGGAGCCTGCCCTTGTTAATACCTGGAAGTCTTCCCTGAGGAAGGAGGCTTGAGCTGCCAGCTTTGGCATGGATGCCAAGCTTCTAAGGGCCATAGGAATACCCTTGCCTGGAAAGGGGGGACTGGATGCTTCTGGATGTCTGCCCTTTGGCATTCTAGCTTTCCTTCACAGGATACTCCTCCTCCAGATACGATGGCTCTACCCCCTCCCAATCCCAGGCTGGCAGGGGTCTTTACATGAGTCCTTTCCGGGTGACTCCGTGACCCCATTGGGATTCTCTTGGCAAAGGCACTGGAGTGGTTTGCCATCTCCTTCTCCAGCAGTAACAGATATACCAAATGCCCATTCCAGAGTTCTCCTTCCCTTCCTCCTTCTTCCCCATGGCATCTCAGTGACTTCTGATTCACAGAAAACTCTGATTTTTGTCCTGTCCTCGGCCACCTGTCCTTGCCATTGCACCCCTTAGTGCTATCAGGGCCATTTTCAGAGTTTTCTGGAAGGCAACAAATGTTGTGAATGATGTGAATGATGAATCCCTTAATCAATCTGTGTTCCAAACCATGCTATTTGCAAGTAATAATCATATTAAATACAGCTATTGGTTCCAATTCAATGGAAACATACAGAGTGAATCTAAAGAAAGTGGTCACTTCAGGAGTTCACAGTGGGTATCTCTGATGTTCCATTTCTTTCTCCCTCTCTGAGTTTCTCTAGCAAGTCGGAAAGGGTTAATGGGGATGTTGGGGACATGAATGGGACTTACTGTAATCTGGCTCTTAGGTGTTTGCTTTCAGTCAAGTGTTACCTGAACAGGAGGCTCCCTCCAGCCCTCAACACCCCTTATATTACATGCATTTGTGGCTCTTTAGGACTGTCAGAGACCTGAGGATTTGGGAAGGGGAAGGGAGTACACAAGTTCAGAAGTTGGACTGTCTAGGAAAAATGAGGCACATCGGCGTGACAATGAAATGAACACTGCCTCACCAATCAGAGGGCCTGGATTCAAATCCTACCCCTGATGCTTATTGCCTTTGTGATCTTAGGCAAATCATTTAACCTGGCTTGGTCTCTGTTCCCTCATCTGTACATGTGGAGCTTGGGCTATAACTCTGAGGTTCTTTCCAGCTCTGGATCTAGAACACTTTGAATCCCTGCATCTTTTTCTAGGATCTCTTTCTCCCTGACAAGAAGAACTTTAGGAGAGAGCCCCCAGCCTGAGAAGGAACTGGCAAAGGGTGTGTGTGTGTGTGTGTGTGTGTGTGTGTGTGTGTGTGTGTGTGTG
>JAJPUD010004294.1:133160-182668 GCA_023553655.1 Myrmecobius fasciatus
GAGAGAGGGAAGGGGAGAGAGGAGGGAGGGAGAGACAAAGAGAGAGACATAGAGAGGCAAAGACAAGCAGAGAGAAGAGAGACACAGATATAGGGAGAGAGACAGACAGATATGGGGGGAGAGAGAAAGGAGAAGAGGGACACAAATGGAAAGGTTGAGAGAGGAAAGAAAAAGAGAGAGAGAGAGGCAGAGGCAGAGGGGTGGAGGAGAGAGGAAAGAGGAGAGGAAGAGGAGGAATACTAGTTCTCCTTCCTGTGCATTAGCTCCTTCTCTCTGGCATTCCCCCTCATTGATCAGTACTCCCATCTCACCAGCAATGCCCTGCCCCCCCCCCACACCCCTCCTTCTTGCTCTCTGCCAGGCTCCCCAGTGCCCATTGCTCTCTGGGCCCCAGTAAGGCCCTCGCCTCAAAGACTTTGCAGATAGGGTAAGATACCCAGAAGAATCCTGCCCCATGTGTTTTATCTCTTCTCTCATGGTTTCTCTTCCTGGGTCTCAGGGGGTTTTTTGCCTAGAATGTGGAATGGCCTTCTCAGTCCGCCCCACCCCCAGCATCATGAAAGCAGCTGGGTAGCATGAGGTTAAGGCCAGAGTTCGAATCCTACCTCAGATGTGTCCTAGCTGGGTGACCAGGTGTAAATCACATAAACTCTCTGTGCGCCGGTTTCTTTATCTGTGAGAGGATCCTTTCTGACCCTATGAGCCCATGACAGAGCCTGATCTGGAAGGGCAGCTTGTACTTGCCAAGGTCACCCCAAGTTAGTCAGTGGCGCAGCCAGAACCAGAGCCCAGGGCTTCTGGCCCCAGGATTAGGGGCTCCTTCCCCTCGGGCCCGAGGTCACCTCCCTGATTCACCCACTCAGTGTTCGTGCCTCTCATGGCCCTCCTTGGATACTGTTGAATTAGAGCAGGGGAGTGTTTGGTGGCAGCCAAGGAAAGACAAGCATGGACCAGGGATACTGAAACCTCCAGCGGGCCAGGGCCAAATGCCTGGGGCTCTGTGTGGGGAGGGCAGCCTGAAAAAAGCCCCCCTCGCCCTCCGCTTCCCATCCATGGCATCCAGAGGTGGGTTGGGGACATTTTCTCAGTGTAAGGTGCCCTGAGGGCCTCTCTCCAGCCCCCCCCCCGTGTGGGAGGGGAGGAGGGGGATGGACTGACCCCATCCCCTTGGGCAGAAAGTCTCATTTCAGTGTTACCTGAGCCAGGGACCCTACAATACCCCCATCCTGGGGACAGCTGGGATCCTTGGCTGGAGTTTCAAAGACCTGACCTGGGGGCTGAGGCCATGACGGGGACTCAGGATCTAGACAGCAAAGACCATGGGGTTGAGGAAACCTCGTCCTGACCTGTCCTGTCCAGTCCTGACCTGTCCTGTCCTGACCTGTCCAATCCAGCCTTCTTCTCTCCTCTCCTCCTTTCACTGGTCAGACACCCCAGGTCCTCCAATAAAGCTGTATTCCTAAGGCGCATTCCCATAACTGAGGGGCTTTGGGCCAGACTGGATCTGGGAGAAAGAGTTTCAAGATTAAATGTAGTGAGAAAAAAAAAAAAAAAGATTAAATATAGTGTACCCTCTCCTTCCCTGCCTGCCCCGAGCCTCCTGCTCTCATTCAGGAAAAATTAGGGCAATTACAAAATATATATGTGTGTGCATCTATCCCATGATACTCTGGGAGGAGAAGGGAAACCTATTTTCTGAAGCTGGATGAATGCAGGAGGGAGGTCAGACTACAGGAGAAATCAGGGTGGGTCTCTCCACTTTCAAAACGAACCCCTTACCCTGGTCCCCATCCCAGGGTGATGGGGCTTGTGGGGTCTGGGCTTCTGAGTCCGTGGCTTGGACTTTGGATCACAGGAAAGGAGGAGGGGGAAGGAGAGGGGAGACCAGCTGGCTAAACTGTAGGGAATCAGCCCAGAGGAAGAAGTGTCAGGAAAGGGGGGGACGTGCCTTTGGCCTTAGTGCTGGCTTAGTCTCCAGCAGGGCCTTGGACGTACCTTCTGTTCAGGGAAGAGACAAGAAAATGATCTTCATGTCTCTGTCTCAGGCAGAATCCCTGGCTTCCGGACCAGTCCAGGGTCGCCCCTCTGACCTTGTCCTCATTAATGAGAGAAGCCCCGTCGGTCACCCACTCTCCATTGTCCACTGCCACCCCTCCCCCAGCCCAACACTATCATATTCACATAAATACAATCTCTCTCTCTCCCTCCCTCCCCTCTCTCTTTTTCTCTCTCCCTCTCTCTCTCTGTCTCTATATCTGTCTCTTTCTGTCTCTCTGTTTCTGTCTCTCTTTGTCTCTGTCTGTCTGTCTCTCCATCTCTCTCTATCTCTGTCTCTCTGTCTCTGTCTCTCTCTGTCTCTCACTTTCTCTGTCTCTGTCTCTCTCTCTGTCTCTTTCTGTCTCTCTGTCTCTCCATCTCTTTCTCTCTCTATCTCTGTCTCTCACTTTCTCTCTCTCTCTCTCTCTCTGTCTCTCACTTTCTCTCTGTCTGTCTCTCCATATCTCTCTATCTCTGTCTCTCTCCCCCTCTCTGTCTCTTTCCCATTCTCTCTCTGTCTCTGTCTCTCTCTCTTCATCTCTCCATCTCTTTGCATGTCTGGCTACATGTTCATCTGTGTCTATTTCTCTCCACATAAAAGCAGTGCAATGTAGTGGGGAGAATGGTGATTTAGAGTTGGGAAAGCCTGGCTTCAAGTCCTGCTTTTTTTTTTTTTTTTTTTTTTGACTAGCTACATCATCTTGGGCAAGTCACTTAGCAAGTCACTAAGTCCTTATTTAAGTCATTAAATCTTAGGCTAACATTTGATTAGAGTTTGTGAAAGGAGGCTCCATGTGAAGAGCTACCCTTGTGGTCCACACCATCTCTAGCTTTACCTTTGGGACTCTCAGAAAGGGAAAGGAATAAACATCTTGTGTGTCCTAGGTGTACCAGGCACTGTTCTTTTTTTTTTTTTATTTTTTTTAAAATAAATATTTTTTCATTTGATCTCTTGGAAAATCAGACAGTAGTTTATCTCAACCGGGTGTCCCAGACCTTATTCAGGGAGATAGTGTGAAGTGCTCTGTATTTCTGTTCCTTCTCCCCAAATGATGACTTAGGAAGAAGCGAGGACTTACTAAATGTTTGACAGAATCAATGATTTTCACCTTTCCCTGAATTCTTATATATATAGGATTTGAAATGAGGGCTTGGTGGTCCCCCCACTTCAACTCTGAATCCCCCAGATTTCCTTATCTGCAAATGGATCATGGCTTGTTGATGGATGAGCATTAGATTTCAGGATAAATTTGGAATGACACAGTTTTGTGTATTATCCTCTCCTTTCCTACATTACACATGGAAATGATCATTTAATTGAGTGCCTGTTCAAGTTCAGAATAAAAAGAAAATAACATGGGAAAAATTAAAGAAGAATATTGGAGTGGAGCTGAGACTGGGAAGGGTGAGGGACAGAGAAGGGGAGCTATGGAGACCCCAGAGGTCCTTCCTGGGGGTGGGGGACTGAGGCAGGGAGATGACCAGAGGAGCCAGGGATCTGACATGGACTCCCTCTGCTGACCAGTCTGATTCTGAATTAAAGACTTTTCTTTTTCCTAGAAGCAGCAAAAACTCACCCTCTGGCTTCCCCTTCAAAAACCACCACTCCACCCTGTTCCAAACATTTCCGTCTTCTGCCCAGGGTCCTGGGGGCCTATTTGAACAGCCTCCCTGCCCAGTTTCAGGCCTCCCCTACCTCTGCCTTCTCAGACAGGAGTTTCTGTGTTGGCTGTTTATTTATTCTGCCACAGTTTTCTTGGGTGGGGTGGCCGACTTCACACACACACTTCTCCCACTTCAGTTCCTCAGCCTGGAGGCTGGGCCCAGAGTCCCCCACTCCAGGCCTCCTTTCCAGCTCCATTGCCCTCATTTTTAGACCCCCTGGTCTCCCACTCCCCTGCCTTTAGCCCTGAAGATCCCATCACCCCCTCCCTAGTCTTTGACCCCCCGCGGATGGGTAGTGATGCCGGCTGGGGATCCCTGGGTCAGTCTTTGGCTAGAGACGGTTTGGGGAGAATCAGTGGTCAACAATGACCTTGGGCCATGGCCCAAGAGGAGCAGGAAGGAAGGGATCCGAGCTTTAAAGGGAGGAGAGGAAGAGCTGGGAGTCGGCCGGGTGTCCAGTGTCCACTCCGCAGGGGTCCTGATGGCTGCTTAACTGGGCTCCCTGGAGTACCCTAAGTGGGTGATGTGGCTCCTGCCAGGAGCCTGAAATCCTTTCCTTTCCTATCCCGGGTCTCTTGGGATAGGACCCTTGAGTGGGTAGTTATAACTCTGGATCAGATAGATCCCAGATCCCTCCATCCTTGCCTCTGTCTTGTCCCTGCCAGGATCAAAGACCCAGGGATCTCAGGCTGACTCCAGGAGGGAGTGGGCTCTGCTGGCCTGATTCTGAGCTCAGCTGTTCTATTTAGCAGCTTCTTAGGGTGGGGAGGAGGAGAGGGGTGGATTTTTTTTAATCATTTGAATGCTAATTAGGAAAGGAGGCGAGTCTGGAGCCCTGGGATGGGCTATTTAGGGTCTACGGGGATAAAGGGTGGAGATGGTGGGGGGGGGGGAGGTCCCTAAATAGAATCCCCACAGTCAGAGACGGCCACTGGGGGTTGACCTTGCTCCAGGCAGCATGTGCCTTGACTCAAGGAAACCAGGCAATGGTCTGATAGAAACTTTGTCTCCTTTTTTTGAGCTGGATTTCCACTGACTCCTTTAACTTTCAGATCATTTATTAGGTTTTACAATCCCATGGCTACCTAGCACAGAGCCTTGTATATTGTAGTCACTTAAGGTTTAGCTAAATTTGACATAAAAACTCAAATCCGTCCTTAAGAGTTTTCTCCACTGACTCTTGTATCTGGAGGAGCTGGGAGGGGTGGCCCCCTCTTCTTCTCTTCAATACCCCCACAAACCCTTCCCAACCTCTCTCTCTCCCTTAGCATCCCTAAAGTGAAGCTGAATTCTCTCACTCTTTTCCTCTCTCTCCTTAGCACTGCATGTACTTCTCCCTTACTATCTCCCAGTTTCTGTCCTTCTCTTCTGCTTCCCTTCCTTTATACCTCTCTCTCTCTCTTCCTTCCTTCCTTTCTTTCTTTTTCTCTCTCTTTCTCCTTCTTTCTTTCTTTTTCTCTTTCTCTTTCTTTCTCCTTCTTTCTTCCTTTTTTTCTCTTTCTTTCTTTCTCTTTCTTTCTTTTCTTTCTTTAATTTTCCCCCCTCTCTCTTAATGTCTCCTAACTCTTTCCTTCTCCTGCTCCCTTCCCTGTGTCTCCCAGTACTTACTCTCTCTCCCAAACTTTTACCTCTCCTCTGCTCCTACCAGATTATGTTAAATTTGCCAAGCTTGAAAAATAGCTGGCTCTGCTTGCATATCCTTATAGACATGAACTGCCTACTTATGCTATGGATGGGTGGGGTGTTTTTGGAAGTATATGGGAGGAGAGAAAATGTGAGTATTTTTCTTTGGATTCAGGTACATAAGAGAAAATAAACAACCATCCCCTCCCCATCTCCAGGGCCAGGACCCCCTCCCCAAACCTGGGGAAGGAAACCAGCTGCAATGAATCCTTGGCCTGGCTGTAAGAGCCCCCGTGATGTAGGGAGAAGCGAGGGGTTGTATGGCTGCCGAGACCTGGCTCCAGAACAGTCAGGATGAAGACACAGAGCATTTGTCAGGGGCATCAGAGACCTGCTTAAATGCAGAGGGTGTGACCTGGGGGGACAAAGGGGCCTCTGTCCAGATCTTGGACTCCACACACACACATCATGATAGCCTGCCCAGCATGATTGCCTTAGGAGGGAGAATCATGGAAAAAGGGGGAGGTTGAAGTACCCTGAAGGGAAGAAACAGGAAAGCTGGGATACAGGGAACACTGAGAAGAGGGACAGGCTGAAGGAACATCGTTATTATCATGCTAATAATTAGTAATTTTTAGTGCTTTAAGATTTTCAAAGTGCTTTACAAATATTATCTCCTTTCCTGAAACAGGCTAAGGAGCTAAGTACTATTATTTATTATCCCTGTTTTATAGACAAGGAAACTGAAGCAGACAGATAAAGTGACTAGCCTAGGGTCATGTAGTAAGTGCCATCATTAGTCCCATTTTACAGATGAGGAAACTGAGGCAGACAGGTTAAGTGATTTGCTCAGGGTCGCACAGCTGGTGAGTGTCTCAGGCTGAATTTGAACTCAGATCTTCTTGACTCCAGGTTTGGTGTGCCATTCACTGATACCCTTAGTTGCCTGGAAAGGATTGGTAAAAAGACCAGGGATGGATGGGGCACAAGAAGAAGTAGGATGGAGGCACGTAGAGAAAAAGCATTATAGTAAGATTTTAGGAAAAATACTCTCTCTCCTCCCTTCCTGCCTTCCTCCTCCTCCTCCTCTTCCTCTTCCTTACCCTCAGCCTTCACTGTTATTGTTCAGTCATTTCAGCTGTGCCCAACTCTTCCTAACCCTATTTGGGGTTTCCTTGGCAACGATACTAGAGTGATTTGCCATGTCCTTCAGCTCATTTTACAGATGAGGAAACTGAGGCAGACAGGTTAAGTGACTTGCCCAGGCTTGCACAGCTAGTGCCTGAGGCTGGATTTGAATTCAGGTCCTCCCCACTCAGGTGCTGGTGCTCCATCGGCTGTGCTACTTAACTGCTCCTCCCTATATATAATGTGTATACATATACACAGATACACTGTAGGAGAATAAGTCTGGATATTTGCAAAGTCATTTTGCAGGTTCCTGGATGGGTAGGTGAGGGAAGTCTGTCGGGGGCCATCATGTTTAACCCCCTCATGATAAAGATGCATTAACTGAAGCCCACCTGTCCAGGGTCATCCAGGTGGAGACGGGGCAGCTCCAGCCCTCCGGCCGCCCAGGTTGGGGAAGAAGGGAGAGCTGATGACCCCTGGCTACATTTGCCTTGGGGCAGCTCAGAGAAGGGCATTCTCCCAGGACCAGTTGTTGTCTGTGACCCAAACAAGACCGCCCCACCCCCGCCAGCCTTAGCTCCTGGATCCCTAGGACACATGTCAAGAAACTCTGGAAAGATGACCTTTTATAACCCCAGCAAGTGCTCCATCCAGCTGCCCATTTCCTTGGACAGGCGGGCACTGGACCTGGGGAGAAGGTAAGAAGGAGAGGGAGAAGGGGTTCTGCAGACCTCCCTGCCTCCCCACCTCATCCACCCAAGGAATCACAACAATAGTGACATTTAAATGGCACTTTCAGATTTGCAAAGTGTGACCTCCCTGTGAGGGTACAACTTTCCTGTCACAGATAAGGTGAAGGAACTGGTTCACACACAGCTAGTAGGAACTTGGGGCAGGCTTATATATGCTTATAGATACCATGCTTAGTCTTTTTCTAATATTTTTAATTCAGTACAACAAATATCAGAGCTGAAAGGAACCTTAGATTTCACTTAGCTCGGTTTCTAGTGGCGCAGTGGATAAAGATCAGGACCTGGAATCAGGAAGATTTATTTTCCCCAAGTTCAAATTTGGTCTCAGACACCTTACTGTGTGACACCAGGAGAGTCACTTAACCCTATTGCCTCAGTTTCCTCATCTGTAAATAAGCTGGAGAAGGAAACAACCAACCACTCCAGTATCTTTGCCAAGAAAAACTCATGAAGAGTTAGACATGACTGAAATGACAGAACCATCGTTCAGTTTCTAAATAGAAATCACCTATTTTCATGTCTCCTCCTCCTCCTTCTCCATCCTGCCTCCCTGCCTTTGGTATAGTGTAGGGAAGTCCCTAGGCCTGGAGTCAGAAGACTTGGATTTGAATACTCCCTCAGTGACCTTTGGCAGCTCACCTTGATTAGAAAAAAATAAAAACACCAGGAAATAAGGGTTCCTCTGAGGTGGGTCAGTGTGACTTTAAGAGCTTAATTTTCTGAGTTGATTCTGGCTGGGAGTCAGGGCCTCTCCCTTCTCCTCCTGAATGTGTTCTTTAAGTTGGAGAAGAGACTAGTGAGGGAGCTGGAATCCTGATTCCATTCCCTGGGGCAGTGTGGGGTAGTCCCTCCCAGAAAGCTGACTGTCCTCCCTTCTGTGGCCTTCTTGGCCCGGCTCCCTGGAGAGGTGAGTTGTACTTTCTATATAATTTCTCTACTATGTTCTCCTTCTTCCCCAGCCCCTTCTCCAGATCTGACCCTTCCCCAACCAGAGTCAGCTTTACCATTCCTGGGGGTGACAATTTCCAGGAGTTGTCATAGATACAAGATGAATGGTCTGTCTTCTAGTGGACCGTAGGACTCCATGCTAGGAAGTCCTCAGAGAAAAGAGCTTCTTCCTGGTGCTGGGTAACCCCTGTGTCCCCATCTGCCCTTGTTCCTCTGCTCTAGGATCCGGGGTTCTTGATGGAGCACTTGGGGTGCCATGCCAGACACTGCAGCTACTCTGTCCTAAGGGTTCCCAATCCTGCATCCATTGGAAAGTTCTTTCAGGTGGTTACCTCCTATACCTGAAACTATGCCAGATTCCCTAATGTCACCCCACTGGTGTCTGTGACAAGAAAGTGGCCCCTCCGCTCCCCTCTTTCTTCTCTCCTTTTCCTTTATCATTTATTTAATATACATTTATTAAAAACTGAGCTAAAACGGACAATTTTTGAGGTGGAGAGAGGAAGGGTTAATGGGATGGTTCTGGCCTGTTTGAAACTTAAAAACTAGAAGGAGAATAAAACACAAAGATAATAATAATGTCATTTTTAATCAAATCTGATTCATCATGACCCTTACTTGGGGTTTTCTGGGCAAAGCTAGTGGAGTAATTTGCCATTTCCTTCTTCAATTCATTTTACAGATGAGGAAATTGAGGCAAACAGTGATGTGACTTGTCCAGAGTCACACAGCTAGGCAGTGTTTGAGGCTGGAATTGAACTCAGGTCTTTCTCACTCCAGACCCAGTCTTCAAACTACTGCAGCTCCTGGCTGTCAATATTAAGAATAACAGCTAGGTTTTATATAGCACTTTAAGGTTTGCAAAGCTCTTCCCCTGGATTATCTCCTTTGTCCTTCACCAAAGTGCTGGGCTTTAGGTGCTGTTGTTATCCCCATGTTACAGAGGAGGAATCTGATGCAGACCAGTTCAGTGACTTGCCCAGAATCACACACTTGGTTAAATTCCAGAGGTAGGATTCAAAAATCGGGGATTCTGGACTCTAAATCCAGCCCTCTCTCCATGGTGCTGCCTAGCAACCGGAAAGTAGATCATACACCCAGAGATGCAAATATTTAATGAATCTGGGATTTCATTGATGAATATTTCTTCTCTCCATGCAGATTGCAGCCCACCCATGGCTGTCCATTTTGTGTAACTCTTGACCATTTCCTCCCATAAGTTCAACGCTGGGGGTCCCACCAAGGAGCTGAGGGCTTTTCTCATTTTATCCTGATTACCTTCCTGATAGGAGGGTAACCTTCATCCTTCCTCCCAGAACAACCCTCTTTTTTGGCTCATTCGTTTATTTTTCTAAGGACACCCTTTCCTCTGATTCTTCTTCACAGTTCCTTATTTCTTAGCAGCCTGTTGACAGGAACCTCAAGAGTCCACCAGGGGACACTTTCTTTTCAGTTCTTGAGAGACGAGATCCATCAGCACCCAGCCATACAACAGCAGATAAGCTTTTGTTTCTGCAAGGAAGTTGCATGGTAGTGAAGGTGATGGTGGGGAACTCTTCTCCTCCTGCTTAATTCTAGTCCTTTCTCATTTGTTGTCCATGGGTGGACGTTGTCCAGTGGCTACAGCACTGGACCTGAAGTCAGGAAGACTATACTTACCCAGTCAGATACTTACTAGCCGTGTGACCCTAGGCAAGTCATTTAACCTGTTTGTTAAATGGAATAATAACAGCTCCTGCCTCTTAGGGCTTCTATGACTAAAGGAGATAATTGTAAAGCACTTCATGCAGTGCCTTATGCACAATAAGTACTATAAAAATGTATACTACTGCTTGGACCTGGGACAGTATTACGCTGGGGAGCCCCCACAAACTCCTTCTGATAAAAGACCTTCCCGGCAGCTCATGATTGCCCAAAGAGCTGCCCAGACTGGGGACCCAGAGATGAGGGGAATGCAGGTTTTCTTGATTTCAAAGCTGGATATGTGTCTGCTGCTATGGACATAGAGGGGGCAGCAGCTGTGGAACAGCCGAGGAAGACTCGGCCTCCAGCCGCGGCACTTGACCTCAGAGTGTTCTGGGCAGTCCTTTGATGCCAGCATTCACAGAGAAGGCAATGACCAGCATTGGGACAGAGTTCCCTGCTCTGGTCACTCTTCATCTGTCTGTCTGTCTGTCCATCTGTCTGTCCATCTGTGTGTATATATACTGAGCTTTCTAGCAACAGGGGTTACTAGTCATTTTTGGGTGACCTGGAACCTTTTGGCTATCTGTTGAAGTTTTTGAACTCTCAGAATAGTGTTTTAAAATGGATGAAATAAAATACACAAGATTACCAATTATATGGAAATAGTTATTCAAAGAAACCAATTCTATGGAAATAAATAGTTATTCAAGTTTTTATTAAAACCCAGATTCACAGAACCAGGTTCTGTATGCTGTACGGATTGCCCTTCCAACTGCCTGTCATAATCTGAGCCAATATAATTATAATGCACCAGAGTAGAGAGCTCTTTGGTTTGTGAATTGACACAGCTCATTGAAAGCTGGTAGGGACATTGGAAGTCCTTCTCACTTTACAAATGAGGACCCTGAGGCTCAGGGGGAGGCGACTTGCTCAGTCACACGGAGTGTGGGAGCTGAGGTTTTTTAATCCGAGGCCTCCCTCTGTCCCCTCCACTCTTTCTACTGTAACCATGCTGCTTTCCTTTTTCCTCTCAGAGTGGTCAGAGGCCTTGAAAAGTCACTAGGTGCATCCAGTTGGTCCCTCCCTTTGCAGGCCTGTGTCCCAGCATTTCTCCAAAGAGCAGCTGGGCCTCGGGAGGTGGGGGCTGATCAGCCGCTCCTGACTCCAAGAAACCTTGAGGGGATGTCATGGGGATGTGGGGCAGGGATCAAGGCTATCAGCTGCTTCTCTCTCTTTTGGGGAAACATTTAATGTGATAATCTTATTTGGATTCGGGCAAACAGAAAGGCGCCGGGCCTGTCCAAAAATCCATTGCCAGTCATTCTCCAGACATTAGGGGGAAATGGAAGAAGACTCCTGCTAAAAGAGAGTGCCTTCCCACCCATCCCAACTCGGGGAGAAATTGGGGGCTCTGCTTTTTAAAAGGAGCCTTGGGGAGGCTGGTAATTGGAAGGAAGCGATGGATCCCTTCCTCCACTGCTTCCCAATTTATCCAGTGGCCAGGGCCAGAAGGAGGCAGGTCAGACTTTGGAGGCTGTGGCCTCTGCTTGGGTTTGAGTCTGGGCTGCAAGGTGCTGGTCTAATGACTTTTTTCTGGTCCAGGGCATTTTCAGGAGGTCACAGTCCCTCCACCTTCCTCCTCCTCCTTCCTTTCCCTCTTCCTCCTCTTTCCCTAACTTCTCTGTCAGCAGGTCTCTGGTTCCAGCAGTCAGTGGCTGTCTCCTTAACTGGGGATTTATACTTGGGTCATGGTGAAGGGCAGAGCCAGGGAGTTTTTGAGTTCCTCAGGGAGCTGGGGACTGGGCCCAGGGGAGGAGCTAAGGGCTGAGCCCAGGCCGGGGAGAGGGACCGCGGGGGGGGGGGACCCGGGCGGGGGGGCCCGGTGCCACTCTGCTAGGGACAGGAGGGAGATTTGATTTCAGGGGGATTTGTGGAGGGTGGGAGAGTCGCCCTGGAAGCCTGGCTCTGGGCTATTTTAAGAGAAGCGCCCGCTAGGGTGGGGGGAAGCTGGGGGGGTGGGGGAGGAGTCACCGGCAATTCATCTGAAACCCATTTGAGTCAAAGGAACCTTTCATCGCCATGCAGGAAGGAGTGATGGATGCGGGGCAGCACGACCCTGGAGGCCGTAGGATTCTCACTTTTCTTCTTGCCCATTTGGGCCTGGGGTCAAGTTGTCCCCTGATCCAGGCTGGTGAGCAGAGCCAGATCAAGAGATACTGGGCAGAGATACTGCTCCCCCCCAATTCCCCGGTGCGCCGGGGTGCAGCTAAAAGGTGGCCTGAGGGCCTGGAGATGGATCCAGGAGAGGATGTTGGAGAAAGGGATAAATGGGGAAATCCCCACACAGACCATGAAATCAACTTGATGTGGGTAGGGGGAGGTGGGACGAGGGGCCGAGGGGCCGAGACAGCATGCGACTTATCCTTGGGACTTTGGATACACTCTCTCATTTGTTCTTCACAGCCGGGGGTCAGAAATAACACTTTCGTAAATGTACCGTTGTCTCCATGTTATTGATGAAGAAATGGAGGCTCGGAGGTTTCCTCAAAATCAGAGAATAAGTGTCAGAATCTAACCCACCTCCAAACCTAGACCCCAATCTCAATGTTCTAAATGGGAGGCAGTGTGGTGCAATGGAAGGAAGAGGATCCAGGTCAAATCTCAGTCTCCCTGCCTATGTGATCTTCGGATCTCGTGGGCCTTTTGCAGATCTAGAGTCTGTGACTTTTGGAGACCCTTACTGTGGACCCCACCCAGAAGTCCCCTAATAGGCCAAAAGCATCATGCAGTTGCCCTCCCTCTCAAAAATCTCAGCCCAATCCTTGTCTTTCCACAAGAACAAAAGAAACAGAAAACAGAAATCCATGTGTACCCCCTTGGGATGTGATGCTTGTGTGACACAATTTTGAGAATGCGAGATAGAGGTAGCCCACATTAAGCATAAAGATGAAGGCAGGTTTCTTATATTCACAGCTAAAAGAAAGCTAGAAAGGAGGGCTAATACGTGGATGACAATTCAAAATTATCTTGTTAGATTTGGCTTCTAGGACCCAGCCAGTAAGATAAAATTGCATAGAAATAAATGTAAAATCTGAAAAGGTTTTTAAAAAGTCAGCTGAGCAAAGGCATAACTGGAGCCTGATTTGAAAGCAGATTATAAGAAGAAGGGGATGGTTGTGAGGTAATGGAAAAAAAAGAGTAGACTTGGAATCAGGAGATCTTGGTTCAAACTCCACAGAGGTCTCTTAGAAGGCGCTCTTCCTCAGTACAGAATGGAGATAATAATACTAGCCCAGACTATTTTATAAGATTTGAGAAAGGAAGAAAGCACTTTGCAAGCCTTAATGAACAAAATAAATCAGTATTGTTATTGTTGTTGTTGTGTAGAGAGGGGTTATTTGCCAAAAGTTGGAGCTGTTTTTGAAATCCCACATTAATAAGGGAATAGTATGCAAATCATGGGGCAGCTAAGGGGTGCAGTGGGTAGAGCAGCAGACTTGGAATCAGGAAAACCTAATTCAAATCAACCTCAAACACTAGCTGGGTGACCCTGGGCAAATCTCTTTACCCTGTTTGCCTCAGTTTCCTCATCTGTAAAATGAACTGGAGAAGGAAATAGCAAATTGCTCCAGTTTCTTTTCCAAGAAAAATCCAAAATGTGGTTATGAAGAGCCAGACAGGCCTGAAACAACTGAACAACCACAAATGTAGATCACAGGAGATAATCCTCTGCCCTGACCAGTCCACATATGATGTACTGTGTTTAGCTTGGGGTTATCACAGAATAACTGAGTCAACTTGGGGTATCCATCCTATAAAAGAGAAGACTTAGTTGAACATATGATAGATGTTCTTCACTTATATAAAATCTGAAAGAAGGGTTTAATTGAATCTGTATAGTTCCAGAAAGCAGAAGTAGGACCAAAGAATAAAAGTTATAGGAAAGAAGATTTGGGCTCAATACGTAGAATTTTCTCAGCCTTGGAGCTGTGCAACAATGGAACCAGCCAGGCTGCCTTCTGCTTGAGTTCTTAGAGGGGATCAAGCAGGGTCTAAGATGACCAGTCATATCTTAGGTCATAGGATTTAGAATATTTCAAAACTGATAATCCCGGTATAATTAGGAAGGACTGAGGGAGGAGTGCTTGGTATAATTAGGGAGCACATGCTCAATATGTATATAGCACATGTGATTCAGGCATGTGGCATTTGGGTCTGAGAGGACAGCCTCTTAGAGCACCTATTATATTATGAGTACTCAAGCCCCTTGGAGTCTTCTTGGCTAGGAATATTAATGTTATTTTTGAGTTTTCTTTGGACAGAATAAGAATGCTTATCTCCACTCTTCTCTCTCTCTCTTACCCTCCTTATCTGGTTCAGTATTCTCCAAAAATTACCAGGAACTTCAGATGCCATTATGTCCATGTCCCTGCCTCCAATCTTCTCCTAGTCCTTCAGTCTGACTTCTGTCCTCACTCTATGACTGAAATTATTTTCTTTGAGATCATAGCGTCATAGATTTGGAGGAGAAATGAACCCTAAATCTTGTCAGCCCCTCATTTTACAGATCAGGAACCTGAGGACCAGAAATTACACCAGCAATAATATTCAAACACATATCCCTTTGAAATTTGCAAACTGCCTAATAGGCATTATCCTATTTGACCCTCACAACAGTTCTATAGTCATCTTCCTGAAACTGAAGTTCAGAGAGATTTTTCTTTGCTCCTACATTACGTTGTGTTTCTAGTAAAGAATTGTCACTGCCTTCTTGATTGCCATATCCTGTGACCTTTTAAAAAATCTTTATTAGGAAAAAAAAACCCAACACAACACAACCTTTCTGTAACAATTGACATTGTTGACACCCTATCCCCTTCTCCTCTGTAATACCTTCTCCTCCCTTAATTTTTAAGGCATTGAGCTTTTGTATTTCTCCTCCTGCCTTGGAAGAATCACAAAAACCTGAATTTAAATCTGGCCTCAAACATTCACTCATTGTATGATATACCACGAAAAAGTCACTTAATCTCTGTTTGCCTCGATTTTCTCGGTTTTAAGATAGAAATAATAATAGAAACTATCTCCCAGGGTTATATCAAATGAGATTATATTTGTAAAATTCTAAGTACAGTGCCTGGCACATGATCTGTATTTAATAAATATTTCCTTCCTTCCTTCTTACCTGGTTCTTAATGATGCTCTTCACTGATTCATCATTATACTCTTACCCCTTAAGTGTGGATGCTCCCCCCAATTCTGTCCTTGTCCCTCTTGAACTTTCTGAATTCTACTTTCAGCGTATACACTTTTGGCTTCAATAATCACTTCTATATAATAGACCTCAAATTCTATAATCCAGTCTTACACTCTCCTCTAGTCCTTGCCTCCATTCCTCATTCATGGACCCATTCCTCCATATAACTTTCTCTTGCTCGCCACAATTCAATAATGCATTTTTAGAACACCGAATCTTACCTTTGCAACCTCCCATCTATCACTTTTTCCCCAAAATTTTTATTGATATGTTTTATTTTTATATTTTCCATATTTCCCCTTCCTCTTTCCCAGAGAGTCATCCTTTATAAGAATTTTTTAATGGAAAAAATTCAGCAAAATCCACCAATACATCAAATCTGAAAATACGGGCAATGTTCCACACTGACCCTCCCCTTCTCCCTCTGATGCAAACTATTTCATGGGGAATTTCTACCTCTTTGGGGGAGGTATGCTTATTCTTTCTAATTTGGCAACATTAATTTTTACTGTTCTTGCCATTTACATTGTTGTAGTCAATATGTTACTATCCTGACTCCTTACTTTATTTTGCATCAGTTCATGTAAGTCTTCCTATGCTTTTCTGTATTTATCATGCTCATTGTTTCTTACAGCATCGTACTATTTTATTCCATGCGTGTAATTTCCATCATATAGTGAATACAGAAGCCAGACTGAAGGACTAGGAGAGGGTTGGAGGCAGGGGCATGGACATAATGGCGTTTGAAGTTCCTGGTAAATTCTGGAGAAGACATTCTCCAATTAGCCTCCGTTATTCTCTATCTCTTGTTACACTTATTTCTGTATAATTTTAATTACACATATATATCTATTCCGCATTAGACAGTAAGCTCTTTGGGCTGCGGACTTGCCTTTTGTTTGTATGCTCAGCACTTTGTGCTTGGAACGTAAGAAAGGCTTGATACAAAGCTTGGAGACTACGGAACTCCAAGAAGGCAAGCTCAGCGAGAGCCAGGATTGCCGCGACTTCATTCTTCCACTCCGGTCCCGACAGTGCCCTTCATGGAGTAAATGCTTGGTAGGTGCTTGCTAAATGCAGCTGGAAATGGAGGAGAGTTTAAAAGGCAAATTATCTCCACTCGCTCGTGTCCTTCAAATTCCCCTTAGGGTTCTCCATGAAGAAGCCCAGGGGGTTCGCTGTGTTCGGAACCAGCTTCCCTGGGTCTCCCTCCCCTCGGCGGAGATCTCCAGAGCTCAGAGAGTAAAGCGCCTGCTCTCCCCTCTTAAAAGGCAGCATCTGCCCCGGGCTCCCTTCCGCTTATCCCAAAGACAGGAGGACTGGAGTGTCCTCTCCCGCTCCCGGCTGTCCGGCTCTCCCTTCTAAGTCGCCCAGCGCCGGAGAGGACCCCCGGCTGGCTCCTCCTACTTGGAGAGGGCGGGGTTCAAGCCCGCTCCCTCGGGCACTTTCTGTCCCCCACCCAGTCCCCTAAGCTGCTGGCGAAGGCAGGTCAGCGAGCCACGCTCGGGACTGACTGAGCTGGACCGCAAGTCTTTGGCACCTGTTCTCTTTGCCGTGACGCCCCGAGGGGGGAGGACGGGGCAGGGCAGGGTTCCGGCAGAAGCCGCCAGCTCTGGCCCCGCAGCTTTGCCTGCTTGGGACCGGAGCGTTCAAAGCCAGTCCCTGAACCTCGCCTCCCGCTCGCGGGGACGCTGAGCCTCTGAAGCCCCCGGAGGAAGAGGGGCCAGGAAACCAAGCGGGAGGGAGGCTGCGTAAACGTGGCCTCGGGGACCCCGGCCCCTTGGTGCTTAAGGACGTCTCCGACGTCACTCAGTGCTCCCGGGAACTTCCAGGTGAGCACAGTCCTGGGCTTTGGAGCCCAAGAGGATGGGGCTGAGCCCCCAAACTGGCGGCTTCGGAGTGGGGAGTTTGGATTGGGTTTAGCCGAGAGGGCAGCTGGTGACACAATAAAGAGAGAGGCTGCGACCTAAAATGGGGGGGAGGGGGGACGGGATGTGTGAAAAGGACCACAGAGAGAATACAGTAGGGATGTGGGAAGCCTCACTCTTCCAGGGGAGTTAGGTTAAGGAGCCGAAAAGACAGGAGAAGTTTCTTTAGACTAGGACCTTGCTCCCCATGCCTACAGTAATGGACTGAGACCAGAAGGGGAGAAAGTATCTGTCCCTGTATTAGGTGGGCTGGTGATATATTGGGGGATAGCGAGAGATTGTGTTTTAAACTGTCCCGGTCCCCCACCCATGTAGGAACACGTCTGTTCAGACTTGGGAGAAGGTGTATCTTCAGCGGAGGCAGTGGGATGGACCAAATGACCTACTTCAGTTCCCTACCCTTCAGGGACGATTCCAAATAGTACAGATGAAATAGAGGAGAAGCAAAGGGATCTGGCCAATTAAAAATTGGACCTATAGACCGTAAGCTCAGCTAACCAGTTAGAGTCTGATGGGAAGGGAAGGAAACCACAATAGCTCCCATTTCTCTAGCACTTTTCTCACAACAACCCTGGATGATAGATAGCTTAAACAAAACAGTCAGAATTTGAATCCAGGCCTCTGACTGCCCCGTCTCCCATTATTTCCACATTCTGGGTTGCCTCTTTGAATGTAGTCACTGTAGTTTCTTGCAAATGGGCAGCATCCTCCTCCCCTCGACCCCTTTTCTGTCCACCCCCTTTCCTCATTTCCTCTCCTTCTCAGGTGGCATTTATGTGCTGATGAGTAGCCTCAGAAATGGTGTCTTGGAACGATGCCCTGTTAAGGAAAGCTGCTCCCAGACCCCTTCCTTTAGATGTTCTTGCTTCTCTGCTATCCCTCTTGTCTCCTATCCCTCACCCTCAGAAACAGGGAAGGTCAGAGGGAGCTGAAGGACCCAGGGAAAAGAAGGCTGAGGAAGGGAGAGCTGATTTCCATCTCTCTGGGTTTTTAGGAGGTCTTTGTATAAAGCCATTCTTTGCTTCCACTGAGGGCCCAAGGAGAGGGAGACAGTGAAAACTTCATCAAAGGGAAGTGTATTGATGTCCCTGTTCATCTGGAGCCGGGCCTTGAGGCAGAGGAAAATAAATGTATGGTGTGTCCCAAGGAGGGCTAGAAAGAGCCTGTGATGGGAAAATCATTTTCTCATTCTGGGACTCAGTTTCCTCATCTGTCGAATGAAAGGTTTGGTCTCCTTCCAGCTCTAAAAATCTATGGCTCTTTTGTGAGTATATGATGCTTAAAGATAAAGAGTTAGCCATGGGCTGATGCATTAGTACCTGTAACAACCTGGGACTTCTCTCTCACTTGCCTCCCCACCCCTAGACCCATTCTTCTAGGTGCTGAAGTGATAACATTCACCACCTTGAAGCCGACAGTTTGATGGTTGCCCTGCTTATTCCCTAAATACTCTTAGCCAGGGAGGTGGGCAGCTCTCTTTCTACTGTCATCACTTTGCACGGGCAGGCTGACAGAGCTTCCTGGCCCCTACCACTTGAGTCTGTAGTGTGCCCAGGCTCAAGTCCACTGGACTTGGAGAAAACAGGACGCCTGACTTTAAATTTCCTCACTTAATTTAGCTTAGCCCCTAACCACTCTCTGAGGCTCTCTGTAATGTTTTCCACATCACCCTGAATGACCTGGGCTCCCTGGTGTCCTGGTATGGAAGGGGTGGGTGAGTATCTCTTAACTGAATTCTTACTGATGAATCCCATCTTTTTTCTTGTTTTGGGAGAGAGAAGTTGTCATAGCTCAGAGCAGGAAGGAGAAGAGGAGGGAGGGAGGAGGGAAGGGAGAAGCAGGAGAGTTTATTGTTGGATATTCGGGGGTGACTCAACTTGGGAGGGGGATGGTCCAGGTACCAGGACAACTCAGTCCCAGCAAGGTGCCTTAAGGTCTTATTTAAGCCAGGGAAGGACACATCTTTGCCTGTTCCTACTGAAAATCTGGGCAGGCAACCTGGCAGAGGAAAAAAAAGTTCCCCTCAGACTTCTTCCTGAGAAAGGGGCACAATGCCAATCTTTTCTGGAGTTTAAGGGCTGACTCCAGAGTGTATGTGGGAGAAGAAGAAAAAAAAGGAAAGAATCAGGTTGAAAAGCAGGTTCTTACCACTCTTACTTCCAACCAAGATGACCTAGGAAGTGCTCTGGAGCAGTAGTATCAAACCAGGAAATGGGCTACTGAACCCTACATGTGTCACACACTGACTTAGAAAACCACGTATTAACATTATCAATGTTCTATTGCATTTTTATTTATTTTGTTAAATATTTCTCAGTTATATAATCTCTGGTTGGACTTCTCCTTGGAGTGTTGTGAACCTCGAGATGCTTGGACAACAAAAGGTATTAAGATGGAAAATTGGGGTCCAGATGTTGTCTCCTCATTGAACAAAAGAACAATTGGCTTCTAGGTTGGATGAGGATATCAGGGACCCAGCTCTGCTCTGTGGCCTTGACCAGATCACTTCCCCAGTCTGAACCTCAATTTCTTGTGTCTGTAAATTGAAAGAGCTGGGCTAGAAGAGCTCTTCCAGTTCTAAGATCTATGAGTTTGACTCCAGGAAACCCATTTAGACCCTTTCCATGGAGCTGTAATATCTTCCTTTGATGGAACATCTCTGGGAGCATGTGCACTCCAAAAAGGGAACCTCTCTGTGGGACATGCCAGGTAGTTAATTGGGCTCATTAAGGGTTTAGTGAGATAGCCCTTCATGCTTTGCCAAGGACTAGAAAACTATCCTTCAGAGTTAAAGAGAGTAGGAGGGACAGGCATCCCCTTTCCCAATTTAACCTTCCAGGTGATAAATCTGGGTCCCCAGTTCATAGTTTCCCCAACAGGCTTTCCTTTAGGGAAGAAGGACCTGGATCACCCCCCCCCCCCCAGCCAACATCCCCACCTTCTCAGATAGCTCTTTAACCAAGAGCAGTAAATTTGTTGTTAAATGACCTGAGATCTAATTCCACGTCCTCCTTTTACTGCTTGTGTGACCTTGGACAAGCCACTAAATCTGATCCTTTCCCTAGCAGAGCCAGGATTCAAATCCAGATTAGCTATCTCCAAATCCAGTGCTCTTTAACTACATCCACACTGCCTCCCCATGGGCCTACTAGATCTGTCAAGCTCTGATGTCAGGGGATTCTCATTCCTTTGTAGGGTGGGAGATAGCTTGGGAAGCCCCTTCCAACTCTAGAAGATGAAGGTAAAGGTCACTATTTGGGTTGGGGCAAAATGAGGGGAATAGGCTAAATAATCTTGAAGGGATCTCAGTCCACCAGGCAATAAGCATTTATTAAGCATTTCCTATGAGCCTGGCACTGTGCTAAGCACTAGGAATACAAATACAAGCAGAAAGAAAGACAGTCCCTGCCCTCAGAGAGCTTTTGTTCTAACAGGGGAATGATTTCATAGTAGATGCTAGAACTGAAGCTGGGAAAGACCTGGATTTGAACTCCAGCTTTGTCACCAGCTGAGCGATCCTGGCCAAATCACTTGATCATTCTGAGCCCCAATTTCTCATCTATAAAATGTGGATTATAGTACCCATCTCAAAAGGTTGTTATAATGCTCGAGCAAGAGGATGTTTGAAAAACACTTTGTAAAGCTGAAAGGCACTATATAAATGTCAGCTGCTGTTTCTTCGTCTTATTTGTCTCTTAGGTCCCTTCCAACTTTAAATCTATGAGCAATGATTCCAGGCACAGTGACCAGGAGCTCACTTCACACCTGCTACCCCCAATATACCCCTCTCGGGAAAAGGGCACCGGGGATAAGTTGCCCTGGCAGATGCCACATTGCCTTGTGAGGAAGTCTTCCAGTACTTATTAGATGCCTACTATGTGCCAGGCACGGTGTTAAATGCTGAAAATACATAGAAAGGCAAATGAAAGTCCCTGCTTTCAGACAGCTAGCTGGCACAGTAGATAATGTGTCAGAAAGGTTTGACTTTAAATTTCCCTCAGACACTGAGTGAGTCACTTAAATTCTGTCTGCCTCAATGTCCTCAAATGTAAATTGAGAATAATACCACCTATTTCCTAAGTGTGTTATAAGGAAAAGAAATTATTTTTAGAGCTCCTGCTTAGCAGAGTGCTGAGCACCTACTATGTGCAGGAGGCCATAGGGAGGAGTGAGGTGTAAAAAGTTTGGAAAAGTGTGGAGAGGCCAGGCAAAAAGCCAAACAGGATTTTATATTTGGTCCTCAAGGTCACAGGATTTTATTTTATATGGCAGTGATAAGGACCAGACCTGAGCTTTAACAAAATTTTCTTGGCAGCTGAGTGAGGAATGGTTGGAGTAGGGAGAGACTTAAAGTAGGGAGATCAACCAGTGGGCAGGAAATGAATTAACCTTCCTCAGTTTTAAAAAGTGGGGAAACACACAGGGAGGGGTCAGAGCAGCAGTTGTACATAGTAGGCAATAGGGATTGGAATTGTGGTTCCACTGGTATGGGGAGGCAATTTCCAGGTAAGGAACTTTTCTTTCCATGAGGGTCATTACTTTTCTCCTTATTTTAGTCTTAGCTGCATGGAGTGGGGAGAAGTTAAGTGATTTGCCCAGGATTACTCACCCAATAGTTCACAAGCCTTTATTGAGGACTTACTATGTGCCAAGCAAGCACTATGTTGTCAATATGGACACAAGGGACATGAAACTGGTACCAAAATCTGACTCAGAGGTCTTTGGCATTATCAGGTCCCCATGGCTGGGCCTTATCATCAGTGTTTCTTCCCATGTTTCTAACACTGGGCTCTATAGCAGAAAATTGCTACATATATATTGCTATATATTGCATTTCTTATTTCTATAGTTTTGTCTGAAGAGAATGGCTTTATTCCTATCCCTTCCCTCTCACACACACATCTGGAGTCATTGGGATTATAACTCTGGAGTTACAAAAGTCTTCAGAGATCATCTTGGCTAAAATTCTCATCTTATAGCTGAAGGGAAATATAGATTTAGGTGGGAGGGAATGTTGCCGTGGGTCAGTTCTGACCCACTCTTCATTTGAGGTTTTCTTGGCAAAGACACTGGAGTAGTTTGCCATTTCCTTCTCCAGTTTATTTTACAGATGAGGAAACTGAGGCAATCAGGGTTAAGTGACTTGTCCAGTCACATAACTAGTAAATGTCTGAGGTTGAATTTGAATTCAGGTTTTCCTGACTTCAGATCCTGTGCTATCTACTGAGCCACCTACCCAGAGTTCTCAGACTCTTCTCATGTCCTCATTTTACAGATGAGGAAACTGAGGTAATTTGCCAAGATTACCCGGGGAATTAGCCTCTGAAGTGGAATTTGAACCCTAATCTGACTTTAAAACTAGTGTTCTTCCCACTGAACCTGCCAGATCATGGAAGCCCAGAATAGGAGACCTGAAAGAGACTGGAGACGACCTAGACTTCCTCGTTTTAAAGAGGAGGAAACTGAGCTTCAGAGAAATCTCACATCTCCATCCTTGCAGAGCAGTCTCCGGCCTCTCAGCCCGGGCTCTCCACCGTGGCAGACATTCCCTCGGGGCTCCTACTCTAGAGTCTCCACCCTCAAGTTCCTGCTAGAACTTCCTGTAAGGAAGGCAGTTGGTCCCATGTATCTTGTACTAAGAAGCCTGGATTCAAATCCTACTTCTGATGTTTATTACCTGTGTGACCTTGGGAAAAGACATTGCCTCCATTTCTTCATTTAAAAAAAAAAAAAGTATTTTATTTTTCCAAACATATGCAGAGATTTTCAACATTCGCCCTTGCAAAACCTTGTGTTCCAATTTTTCTCCCTCTCTCCCCTCTTCCCCTCTCCCTAACAGCAAGCAACCTGATATAGGCAAAACATGCAGTTCTTCTACTCATATTTCCATATTCATCATGCTGCTCAAGAAAAATCAGATCAAAAGGGGAAAAACACCAGAAAGAAAAAGTAAACAAACAGAAAAAGTAGCTGAAAATGCATTCAGCCTCCAGTTTTCTCTGAATGTAGATGATACCTTTCCTCCCAAGTCTATCAGAATTGCCTTGAATTGAGGCATTTGTTTGAATTTCTTATTTCTTTTTCTTTCTTTATTTTTTTGCTGAAGTGATTGGGGTTAAGTGACTTGCCCAGCTAGGAAGTGTTAAGTGTCGGAGGTCCTTTTTGCTCTATCCACTGCGCCACCTAGCTGCCCCGCCATTTCTTATTTCTAAAATGAGGAGTCTGGACTAGCTGGGCTTTGAGGTTCCTTTGAGATCTTCAATCCTGCTGTTTAATCTGTAATTCCTTTCATAAGGGAACTGGAGAAGCCATGTTCTCTCTCTTCTGTCAGATGGAGCAGGGAAATATGTGGAGAAATAGTGTACCAGTTCTCGGGGGGGGGGGGGCAGAGGGAGGAGTAACCCCAGGAGGCTGTAGGCATGGAGCCGAGGGATGTGGCTGTGCCCGAGCGCTCCACTGTGGAAGTCAAAGGCGGCTCAGGAGGGGAAAGGTTGGGCTGGGGTCAGGAGACCAGATCTTCATGGTCTGGGGAAGGGGGAGAGAGAGGGAGACAGAGACAGACAGACAGACAGAGAAGAGAGACAGAGAGAATGAGAGACAGACAGAGAAATAGAGACAGAGAGAGAAAGCCAGAGAATCAGAGACAGAGACAGAGGCAGACAGACAGACAGAGAAATAGAGACAGAGAGGCGATAAAAGGAGAGAGAGAGTACATGTGTTGGGGGCGAGTCTCGGGGCCTCAGCGCGAAGGTGGAGGCTGGCACTGGGAGGCCGGGAGGGCCGGAGCTTCGGCCAGGACACAATTAGCAGAAGAATCCCTCTGGGCGGGCCGTAGATCTCGGCGGTTTAATCGGCCTCGTGGCAGATGCTTGTCTGTTTTCTCCCTCTCGGGCTCCCCTGCCGCCCCACCCCTCCTTTAAAGAGCAGAGAGGTCTCCAGAACGCCTCTCCCTGCGCTGCCTCCTCCCGCTTGGCCCCGGCACCTGTGCCGGCCTTTAACACCCCTCGCCTCCTCCCGGCCAACAACGGGCTTTGCTCTGAGACGGGAGCGCGCTTTTGGAGACGGACGGACCGACGGACGGGCTGGCGGGTTAGGAGCTGCGCTTCCCGTCCAGGTTTCCTTCCCAGGTGTGTGTGTGTGTGTGTGGGCGTGTGGGCGCTCCGGAGCAGAAGTCACAAAGAGCGGGCCATCAGTAGCCCCCCCCCCCCACCTGCCCGCCCCCAAGAGAACAGGGCCTGGGAAGGTAAGTCTTGCTGTCTTGGTAAGGGAAGAAGCGTCGAGAGTCCCTGGCCCGCCTTCCCTTTGGCCTGGCGTGATGGCCGTGGCGAGCCGCCTCCCGTGGCTCCCGCCTCTAAGTCATAGTTGCTGCCGGTGCGCTCTGCCACCTGGAGGCCGTCCTGAGGCGCTGCCTCTCCTGAATAATCCATGTTCATCCATAATCAGTGGGAGGTGGCAGAGACTGAAGGTGACGATCAGGGAGCTTGGATCCCGCTTTCTCTCAATACACGGAAGGAGTTAGAAGCACAGAATGATGCGGCAGGAAGCGCACGATAGCTTACTTATTTTTTACCATTAATCCTGAAGCATTTCTTTTAAAAATGTCTGACTATTGCATGCTTTATTAATCATCACAGTTATCCCTCATTTTAAACGTTACAAGGTTTACAAAAAGTTACAAGAACTACCCTGGGAGGGGGTAATAGTCTTAGCAATAACAGTGCATTTC
This sequence comes from Myrmecobius fasciatus, assembly GCA_023553655.1. Lineage (NCBI taxonomy): Eukaryota > Metazoa > Chordata > Mammalia > Dasyuromorphia > Myrmecobiidae > Myrmecobius > Myrmecobius fasciatus. The sequence goes on from JAJPUD010004294.1 coordinate 157,914, forward strand.
CTAGCCCCTTCAACTGAAAGGTGCAGCTTTCTTTAATAGCTCACTTTTCCCTTGATAGTATTTTCTTTTTCCAATTACATGTAAAAGTTTTCAACATTCATTTTGTAAGATTTTGTGTTCCAGATTTTCCCCTCCCTCCTTCCTTACCTCCTCCCTCTCCAAGACAGGAAGCAATCTTATACATGGACAATCATTTTTAACATATTTCCAGATGAGTCATGTTATGAAAGAAAAATCAGAACAAAAGGGAAAAGTACAAGAAAGCAAAAATTTTAAACAGTGAAAATAGTATTCTTGGGGCAGCTAGGAGGCACAGTGGATAGAGCACCAGCCCTGAAGTCAGGAGGACCCGAGTTCTAATGTGACCTCAGACACTTAACACTCCCTAGCTGTGTGACCCTGGGCAAGTCACTTAACCCCAATTACCTCAGCAAAAAGAAAAAGAAAAAATTTAAAAAAAAGAAAAATAGTATTCTTCAATCTGCACTCAGTCTCCATAGTTCTCTGTCTCTGGATGCACATGGCATTTTCCATCCCAAATTGATTGGAATTGTCTTGATCCAAGACATTGCTGTATCAGCTGTTGCTGATAAGAGCTAGTTAGACCCTCACACAATCTTGCTGTTACTCTGTACAATGATCTCTTGGTTCTGCTCACTTCACTCAGCATCAGTTCACGTAAGATTTTTCTGGGATTTTCTGAAATCAGCCTACTCATCATTTCTTATGGAACAATAATATACCATAACATTCATATACCATAACTTATTCAGCCGTTCCCCAACTGATGAACATCCTGTCAATTTCTAGTTCCTTGCCAACACACACACACAAGTTTTAAAAATTGTCAGAAATGGAAGGAATCTCAGAAACTATTCACTAGTATGGGGCCTGATGATTTAGAAAATTTAGGTAGATCTTTGCCCTGTGACTTAATCTGGTTAATGATCCATCTGATGGACGGTCTTGCTCAGGTTTTTGGAACTGAAGAATGTCTGTACACAGCTGGGAGGAGCATAATGGCAGTCTGGATCTGTCCCTTATATCCTTAACTATCCTTATATAGCTCCCAGTCTGATGGAGGGAGTCATAATCTCTGCCTTCTCTTAGGAGGTCCTAGTCTGATGGGAGAGGGAGGACATGCTTCCTCATGAGCATGAAGCACATGCTGGCCCAGTGACAGTTTGGTGGAGGGAAAAGAGCATTGACTTTGGGGTCGGGGACCTGGGTTCATGTCCTGCCACAAATACTACCCAAATAACCTTGGGCAAGGGAATTCTTTCTTTCCTCTTCTGCAAAATCAAGAGATTGGACTAAAAGATTAAATTGGATTAAATTCTAAACCTTAAATCTAGTCATAGGAGGACTTTTTAAAAATATTTTTATTCCTGAATTTCTTTATAATTGGCTTGCTTTGTAATTGTATATGTTGTATTTTATGCTTTTAAAAACAATGTTCTGAGAAGGGTTCCCTAGATTTACTAGGCTAACAAGGGCAGTCTCCTAAAATGTTTTCTGGTGTCCCTTTCCAGCTGCAAATCCTGTGATCCTTTTGTAACAGGAGAGACAGACAAGACAGACACAGGGGAACAGAGAGAGACAGAAACAGAAAAACCAATAGAAAAAGAGACAGAGAGAGTGACAGAAACAAAGATATACATAGAGACAGACAAGCAGAGAGAGAGACAGAGAAACAGAAAGAAAAAAATAGAAAAAGATGCAGAAAGAGAGTGACAGAAACAGGGAGAGACACAGAGATAGACAAGGAGAGAGACAGACAGAAACAGCAAATAAACAAAAACAGAGGACAGAAAGGGAGACAGAGAAATACAAAAAGAGAAACAGAGAGAAAAAAGAAAAACAGGCAGAAACAGAGAAAGACAGAAGATGGACAAGCAGAGAGACAGAAATAGAAGCAGCAAACAAAAAAAGAGGGGAGAGAAGGGGGAAGAGAAAGAAACAGAGAAACAGAAAGAAAGAGAATCAGAAACAAAGCAAATAAAAACAGTGAGGAACGAATGGGAGAGAGACTGAGGAGAGAGACAAAAACAGAAAGACAGAGACAAAGACAGAAAGGGAAAGAAACAGAAAAACCAATAGAAAAAGAGACAGAGAGGGTGACAGAAACAGAGATACACACAGAGAGAGACAGGGAAAGAGAGAAATAGAGAGAAAGAAACATAAAAAACAATAGAAAAAGATACAGAAAGAGAGTGACAGAAACGGAGAGACACAGAGAGAGAGACACAGACAGACAAGGAGAGATAGACAGAAACAAAGAGAGAGACAGAGGGAGAAAGAAACAGGAAAAATAAGTAGAAAAAGAGAGAATGACAGAAAGAAACACATAGAGAGAGACAAGCAGAGAGAGACAGACACAGAGACAGACAAGGAGAGACAGAAGAAACAGAAAAAGAGAGACAAGGAAAGAAAGAGACAGAGAAAGAAACAGGAAAAAAATAGAAAAAGATAGTGACAGAAATAAAGAAACACAGAGACAGACAAGCAGAGAGAGACAGAGACACACAGAGAGAACTAGAAACTAGTTTGTGTAAATCCTGTAGCTCAGGAGTAAGACCTGGCTTGAAAGCTTGGGTCATAGTCAAGCACTTGATTGGAAGGGAGAATTAGCCCCTCAGACACTTACCTGTGACCCCATTCCAATCACTTAAGCCAAAATGTTCAGATCCCGTAAAATGTAAGCTCTGCCATGTGGGTCCGGACCGGGCTCACCTGGTGCTCCCTGAGCCAGCTTGGAGGGGGCAGGTGCTGAGAGGCGCTTTGTGTGGGGGAGCCCCAGTGACTGCGAGCAGCCTTGCACCTGCTGCTCTGGAAGCCCCCTGCCTGGTGGGGGGTCTTCAGACTGTCTCAGTTGTGACCGTGGCCCCTAGAGGTAGTGGGGAGGGGGGTCACCCCTGGGGCCAGCAGCTGTTCTACTTCCCAGGAAGTGCCACATCTCCTGGGCCAAGATCTGCCTGGGCCAGGAGGTGGGGGGTGCTTGGGAATGGGACCAAGGGGCAAAGCCACTCATTGTCTCTGTTCTGCTCCCTGTATTTCTCCCTGTCTTGGAGGGTATCTATTTATGGGCCACCATTCATCACAGAGTGGGGAGGGCCATGGGATTAAGAGTGGGAAGATAGTCCAATGCCCTCATTTGGCAGATGAGAAAACTGAGTGCCCAAGGTCACCCTGGTATTCGAACCCAGGTCCTTTGACTCTTACCTTCTCCTTCAAATGGCATTTTAGGGGGGCTGGTGCTCACCCTGGTGGGAGAGAATGTCTGGTTTGGGATTTGGAGAAACACCCTCCCCACAATCCTGGAGTTTTCCCCTGATTGCTCTGTCTTCCCTCTCCCCCAGGTATGAAGCGGCCCCTGAGCCCAGCCCCTCCAGGTGAGAAGGGCCTTCCTGCTCCAGGGGGCTCTGAATGTCCCCCGCAGCCCCCAGAGCCCTCTCGGCCCAAGCGGGAGAGGAAGCGGCCCTCATACACGCTTTGTGATGTCTGCAATATTCAGCTCAACTCTGCGGCCCAGGCTCAGGTGCACTGTGGGGGCCGGGCTCACCAGAGACGCCTGCGGCAGCTCAGCTCCGGCAAGACTCCCTCCGGGCCAGGTAAGCGTTGTCAGAGCCTTCCTTGGTCTGGAGCCCTGTCTGGGGGGGGCCCTGTGGCCAGATACCCCCTCTGTCTGACTCCTCGGGGGAGTCTTCACTGTGAAGGTCACTCTTTGAGTCCAGGGCCCTCTCTGAGGGGAACCCCGGAATCTGGGATCCCCTTGGAAAATGTCTCTGAGGACCAAGATCCCTCTGGGATTCTTTATGGAGTCTCACCCTGAAGCCCTTTCTTTCTTTTTTTTTTTCTTTTAAAAGGTTTTGTTGGTGCTGTTTTCTTTTTAAAAATCATTGTTACTGTGGGAAAGCTGGGACACTAATACATTGTTGGTGGAGCTGTGAATGGATCCAACCATTCTGGAGAGCAATTTGGAACAATGCTCAAAAAGTGATCAAACTGTGCATACCCTTTGACCCAGCAGTGTTTCTACTAGGCTTATATCCCAAAGAGATCTTAGAGGAGGGAAAGGGCCCCACATGTGCAAGGATGTTTGTGGCAGCCCTTTCTGTAGTGGCTAGAAACTGGAAACTGAAGGGATGCCCATCAATTGGAGAATGGCTGAATAAATTATGGTATATGAATGTTATGGAATATTATTGTTCTGTAAGAAACGACCAGCAGGACGATTTCAGAGAGGCCTGGAGAGACTTGCATGAACTGATGCTGAGTGAAATCAGCACAACCAGGAGATCATTATACACGGCAACGAAACTATATGATGATCAATTCTGATGGACATGGCTCTCTGCAACAAAGAATTGTCTCAAACCAGTTCCAATTGTTCACTGAAGAAAGCCATATACACCCAGAGAGAGGGATGTGAAATGTGGACCACAACATAACATTTTCATGCTCTCTATTGATGTTTGCTTGCATTGGGTTTCCTTTCTCTGATTTTTTTTCTTGTAGATATGATTTTTCTTGCACAACAATGATGTGTGGAAATATGTATACATATATTCAGTTTGTCAAGTATTTTAACATAATTAACATGTAGTGGACTTCCTGCCATTTAGGGGAGGGGTGGGGATTTGGGGGGAAAATTTGTAACAGAAAGATATGTAAGGGTTAATGTTGAAGAATTACCCATACATATGTTTTGCAAATAAAATAAAATTAAAAAAAAATCATTGTTACTTCCCCCAAACTCCTGCTCACCCCAGCCTACTTCTCATCCTAGATGTCATCCCACCTTGTAACAAATAAGCATGGTCAAGAAAACAAGTCTTTTTTTCCCTCTTCTATCTGTATTTACTTATTTTTAGTCGTATTTGATTTTTCTAAGTACATGCAAAAATAGTTTTTAACACTCGCCTTTGCAAAACTTTGTGTTCCAAATTTTTCTCCCTTTCTCCTCTTCCCAAGGAAGGGAGCTGGGTTAAACATGTGCAGAATATTTCCATATTCTTCATGCTATGCAAAAAAATCAGATCAAAAGAAAAAATCAAGCAAACAACAACAAAGATGAAAACACTCTGCTTTGATCCACATTCAGTCCCCACAGTGCTCTCTCTGGATGTAGGTGGCTCTCTCCATCACAAGTCTATTGCAATTGCCTCGAGTCACCTCATAGTTGAAAAGAGTCACATCCATCATAATTGATCATCACATAATTTTGCTGTTGCTCTGTACAATGTTCTCTTGGTTCTACTCATTTTACTCAACATCAGTTCATGTAAATCTTTCCAGGATTTTCTGAAATCAGCCTGCTCATTGTTTCTCACAGAACAATAATATTCCGTAACATTCATATACCATAATTTATTCAGCCACTCTCCAACTGATGAGCAGCCATTCAGTTTCCAGTTTCTAGCCACTATAAAAATGGCTGCCACAAACATTTTTGCACGTGTGCGTCCTAAAAAAACAAATTTCAGCACATTGTTCATGTCTGAAAATGTCTCTCATTCTGTCCCTATAGGCTACTTCTCTGATGAGATGTGGAAAACAGATTTCATCCACAATTCCTCTGAAATCATGATGGGTCTCACTGCAGGGATTAGAGTTCTAAATGTTGTCGTTTGCATTATTGTGGTCCTCACCCAGATGTATTCTTCTGGTTTTATATATTTCACTTCTCATAAATTGATACAAGGCTTTCTAAGGTTTTCTGAATTATTTGTGTTCATAATTTCTTACCATATCACAGTATTCCATCATATTCATACATTATAGTTTGTTTGGCCTTACTCCAATTGATGGGCACCCACTTTCATTCTAGTCCTTTGCTACTACAAAAAAATAAATATTTTTCTATGCAAAGGATCTTTCCTTTTCACCTTGACCTCCCAGGGGTCCATACTTAGTTGTGGTATCATTGAATCAAAGGATGGCTTTGTGATTTCTCAAGAATAAATCCAATTTTTTTTCCAGAATGACTGAACTAACTCACAGCTCTGCCAACTATGTATCAGTCTGTGTCAGGCCCTCTCTATGTTGAGTCTTTTCATGTCATGGTTGAGAGACACTTGCTGTCTGAGGTGCATGTTCTCTTGGTGGTAGGATTCCATCTGAGATTTCTGGATTTCTCTGGTTCAGGCGACTTTCCAGAAGTTTGACAGGAAAGGCTGGGGTCAGGAAAGGGAGGATGTAAGGAAATGTAATGCTCTTGGCTGGGTGATACTTTTTATTGAGAGAATGGATAAGTGAGTCTTTGAACTTAATTCTGGCTGATGGGTAAATGAGGATGAAATAGAAAAACAAGAAAGAAAGGGAACCTGCAAGGAAACAAATTCAGGGCCAGGCTCTTTTGCAGACTGTGTTTCTCTAGTCCTTCTAGGAATCAGGAAAAAGTGGCACTTTGCGTCTATGATTCCCACAATGTGCATATTTTATTTCTTTAAATTTTGTTGATTTAATTTTAATATTCTTTTTTTTTCTTTTTTTAAATTTTTTTAAATTTCAAGTTCTAAATTGTGTCCTTCCATTCCACCCCCTCCAATGAGAAAGCAAGCAATATGATATCAATAATACATGTGAAGTCATGTAAAACATTTTGCCATATTGCCAAAAAATCCAAAAAAACCCCCAAAAATAAAAAGGTGAGAAATATAAGGTAGAAAAAAGTGTATTTCAGTGTATGTGTCTTTTAAAAAAATTTCAATAGCTTTTTGTTTTTCCAATTACATGTCAAGATAGTTTTCAATATTCTTTTTTAAATTTATTATATTAAAAAACATAATAAGAAAAAAAAGAAAAATGGAAAAGGAATACAAAACAAAAGAGACCATTGTCATGTGCCCAGCAGAACATGAGGAAAGATTCAAAATATACAATAACAAATGACCAGTTCAGAAAGTATATGTACATATATATATATATATATATATATAAGTAGAAGAAATTATATTCATGTGTCTTTTCTTTACTTCCCTGTAAAATATTCTTTTGCTCTCTGCTGCGTACCCTTTTTACTTTATTCTTTTTTCCCCTTTCACCCCCCCTCCCAAGGAGGCTATAGGTAAGAAAGGACATATTTATGTATACACATATATGTATATCCACACACGCCCACAGTTACACACACACCCCTTTCCTATGTCTGCTGGCTCTGCTTTAATTCTGCTTCTTCACTTGCCTTGCCACTCCTTTCCCTCTCCGAGCAGTGGTTCCCTCCCTTTGCTCCCCATCCGCTCATCCTCCCCCCTTCTTTCTTTTTTTTTATTAAAGCTTTTTATTCTTTTTATTTGTATAACATATATATGGGTAGTTCCCCAACATTGATCTTTACAAAGCTTTCCATTACAAAATTTTACCCCCAGTCCCCTCCCCTCCCCTAGATGGCAGGAAGTCCACTACATGTTAATAATGTTGAAATGCTTGAGAAGTTATGCAAGAAAAATCCTATCTACAAGAAAAAAAAAAAGAATCAGAGAAAGGCAACACATCCCCCTTGTTTCTTTATAGATTTTGGAGGCTGCTGTGCCCTTCATCAACATTCATTTTTGTAAGATTTTGTGTTCCAAGTTCTTTAGTCCCCTCCTTACCACCCCCTCTCCCAGACAGCAATCTGATACAAGTTAAACATGCATAATCATTTTAAACATATTTCCATTTTAGTCATGTTGTTAGAGAAAAATCAGAACAAAAGGGAAAACCTCAATATACCTGGCTTAAAGACACCCCCAACCTGTTCTTCATATGTTTATGGGGTACCCTGGTCACATGCCCATCTTTACTAGCCCTTCCTTAGTTACCCCTTCCAATCAAGAGGAAGGCTTAGGAAAAGTGGATGGGATTGACCAGGAGAGAGAGAGAGGGGTGTGTGTGTGTGTGTGTGTGTGTGTGTGTGTGTGTGTGTGTGTGTGAAGTTTCATTTTCAAAGATCCTTTTTTTTTATCTTTTTTTTTTAAATTTTATTTTATTTGCATAACATATGTGTGGGTAATTCTTCAACAATAACCCTTACATAGCTTTCCGTTACAAATTTTTCCCCCCAACTTCCCCACCCCTTCCCTAGATGGCAGGATATCCACTACATGTTAATTATGTTAAAATATTGGCAAATCGAATATATGTATACATATTTCCAAACTTTTCATTGTTGTGCAAGAAAAATCTTATCTACACAAACGATATATCAGATAAAGGAAACAAAATGTAAGCAAACATCAATCAAGGAGTATGAGAATGTTATGTTGTGGTCCACATTTCGCATCCCTCTCTCTGGGTGTATATGGCTTTCTTCAGTGAACAATTGGAGGTGGTTTGAAACATATCATTGTTGAAGAGAGCCATGTCCATCAGAATTAATTGTCATATAGTACTGTTGTTGCCGTGTATAATGATCTCCTGGTTCTGCTCATTTCACTCAGCATCAGTTCATGTAAGTCTCTCCAGGCCTCTCTGAAATCATCTTGCTGGTCATTTCTTACAGAACAATAATATTCCATAATGTTCATATACCATAATTTATTCAGCCATTCTCCAATTGAAGGGCATCTATTCAATTTCCAGTTTCTAGCCACTACAAAAAGGGCTGCCACAAACATTCTTGCACATGTGGGGCCTTTTCCTTTCTTTATGATTTCTTTGGGATATAAGCCCAATAGAAATGCTGCTGGGTCAAAGGGTATGCACAGTTTGATAACTTTTTGAGCATAGCTCCAAATTGTTCTCCAGAATGGCTGTATCCATTCACAGCTCCACCAACAATGCATCAGTGTCCCAGCCCTCCCACAACCCCTCCAACATTCATCATTATCTTTTCCTGTCATTTTAGCCAATCTGACAGGTGTGAAGTGGTACCTCAGGGTTGTCTTGATTTGCATTTCTCTGATCAACAGTGATTTGGAGCACCTTTTCATATGACTATAAATAGTTTTAATTTCATCCTCTGAAAATTGTCTGTTCATATCCTTTGACCATTTATTGATTGGAGAATGGCTTGAATTTTTATAAATATGAGACAGTTCTCTATATATTTTTGAGATGAGACCTTTATCAGAACCCTTGAATGTAAAGATGATTTCCCAGTTTATTACTTCCCTCCTAATCTTGTCTGCATTGATTTTGTTTGTACAAAAACTTTTTAACTTAATATAGTCAAAGTTATCTATCTGGTTTTCAATTAAGAGTTCCAGTTCTTCTTTGGACATAAATTTATTCCATCTCCAAAGGTCTGAGAGGTGAACTATATTACATTCCTCTAATTTACTTATAGTATCACTCTCAAAGATCCTTTTGTAGTGACTGGATTTCATTGGAGTTCAGGTTCTGAAGATCTGAGTTCAAAACCTGCCTCAGGCATTTACTGTGGGACCCTGGACAAATTGCCTGATTTCTTTGCCCTTATTTCTTTAACATGATTGCTCCTACCTTCCACATCTGTAGTGAGGATCAGCTGAGATAAGAAATACAAAGTACAGGCCACAAAACGGCATCTCGATTATTGTTTACGTTTATGAAACACATCTTGGGGGACCACATGCCCAAGCTGCCCTGGCACTGGCGGCTGGAGCCCCTGCGTGGGGCTGCTGAGAACTTCAGGATTTTAGAGGTAGGCCTGTGGGTGGGTTTCAGGAATCGATCTAAAGCTCTCTGGAGACACTTGGCAAACCTTACAAAGGAAGCCTGGGCTTCTGCAGATTCACTTCCAGTGTGCCCCAGGTGCAGAGCCCATCCTGGCCGACATCTTCCCCTCCGGACTTCCCAGAACAATCAGGGGCCAGGTCCAGTTGTTTCTCCGGGAGCCCCGACAGGAGCAGCTGTCACAAAGCAGGATGACGCTGTCTCCTCCAAACCCCTCAAGCTCGGGAAAGGGAAGAGTGGGGCGCCCCTGGAGGGAGGGAGCCAGCTGCTTGGGCTCGCTCCAGGCCAGTCCCGCAGTAGGTGGCCCAGGCAGTGCTTGGCCGACGGACAGTGACCCCAGATGGACCCGGCAGGCTGCTTTGCTCACCAGGCTCTTCCCAGGGAAGCTCAAATGTTCTTCACCTCCAGTTTGTCTGGCGGCAGAGCACAGCATTTAGTTAAAGTGCTACAGAGATCCTGGAGATTGGGGAAGAGCCTCTAGCTTAGGAACTGCCCAAGCCTGTCCTTGGCTCCCCGGGGCTTGGCCCTGAGGCCCTAGTCACTCCGCAAGAGCCGGGAGGAGGCTCAGGAGCCCTGTCCTTGGCAAGCCTTCGGATGGCCTCACGGTCAGTTGTGCTTCCCACACTCCCTTTGGAGCCTTGTGCAGATGAGGATGGTGAGGGCCAGAAAAGTGGCCGTAGCCCATGATCTGGGGACAAGTCCTTGGCTTCTCCGCGGCAATTAAGCCCCTCCCCCCCAGTTAACAGATTCTGTTCTTTCCCTGCTCCTGATTAAAAAAGGAGAAACAAAACTCTTGCGACTTCTCAGTCAAGCATAACAGACTCCCATACTGAGCCCCTCTATCAGAACAGCGATGCAGCCAAGCTTTCCAAGCTTCCGGCCTAGTCCTGGTAACTTAGTGACCCAGCAGGGAGAGCCCTGGGGCTGCAGTCGGACAGACTCACACTCCAGAGCTCAGATCTGCTCTCGGACTCCAGCTGGATAACCCTGCCTCAGTGTCCTCCTCTGTAAAATGGGGGAGTGGGCAGATGACTCTGAGGGCCCTTCTAGCTGTAAGTGTATGATGCTTGGAACTAGGAGAGGCTGTGGGGAGGGAAAGAACCCATTGTATTTAAAGCTGGGCCAAGGATCATTTGTGCCATAGATCATCAAATTCTCTCTCTCTCTCTCCCCCCCTTTCTCTCTGTCTCTGTCTCTCTCTGTCTCTCTGTCTCTGTCTCTCTCTCCCCCCCTTCTCTCTGTCTCTCTCTGTCTCTCTGTCTCTGTCTCTGTCTTTCTCCCCCCCTTTCTCTCTGTCTCTCTCTGTCTCTCTGTCTCTGTCTTTCTCTCTCTCCCCCCCTTTCTCTCTGTCTCTGTCTGTCTCTGTCTCTCTGTCTCTGTCTCTCTCTTCCCCCTTTCTCTCTGTCTCTCTGTCTCTCTCTATCTCTCTCTCCCCCCTTTCTGTCTCTCTCTGTCTCTCTGTCTCTGTCTCTCTCCCCCCTTTCTCTCTGTCTCTCTGTCTCTCTCTGTCTCTGTCTCTGTGTCTGTCTCTCTCTCTCTGTCTCTTCTCCATCTTTTTCCCTTCTCTCTGCCTATCTTTCCCTTTCTGCCTCTCATCTCCCTCTGTCTCTCCTCTCTGCCTCTCTTTGTTTCTTTCTCCCTCCCTCTCTCTCTTTCTTCATTTCTGTCTCTCTATGTGTCTCTGCCTCTCATCTCCCTCTCAAACTTTTTATTCTTCTCCCTCTCTCCACTCTCTCCTCTTTTCCTTTCTATCTCACTCCATCTCTCTCCTTTCTCTGTCTTTCAATTTGTCTGTTTCTCCTCATTCTCTTTCTCCCTCACACACTTTTTTCTTTTACTCTTTCTTCTCTCCTTCTTCTTATGTTCTCTCTTCTTCTTCCCTTTTCTTGTCTCTTGATTTTTGTCTCCATCTCTGTCTTCCTCCTTCCCTTTCACTCTTACACTCTTTCTCTCTTCTTTTTCTCCTCTCCCCTTATCTCTTCTCTATTCTCTCTGTCTCCCTCTCTTTCTCAGTTTCTGTCTCTGTCTCTCTCTGTCTCTTCTTCTTTCTCTTTCTCCTTCTTCCCCCCTCTCTCTCCCTCTTTCTCTCTGTCTCCCTCTCTTTCTCAGTTTCTGTCTCTGTCTCTGTCTCTTCTTTCTCTCCCTCTCCCTCTCTCTCTCTCTCTCTCTCTCTCTCTCTGTCTCTCTGTCTCTCTGTCTCTCTCTCTCCCTCTGTTTCTCTCTGTCTCCCTCTCTTTCTCAGTTTCTCTCTGTCTCTGGCATCTCTCTCTCTCTCTCTCTCTCTCTCTCTCTCTCTCTCTCTCTCTCTCTCTGTCATCTTTCTGCTATCTTTGTTATATGATATCTCTGCTATAGTCATAGTCCTGGTAGCTCTATGAAGCCACTGCATTGTATAAGTCTGGATGGGGATCTCCTTTTCTCTCCTCTGCATTCGGAGGATGGAGAATGTATATTGGGCTGAGAACAGGAAAGGGTCGGCTCTCCCTGTACTAGGCTGCCTGTCAGGGAGCAAGGATGTGGGTGGGGGGAAGGACTATGTCCATCCCATGGCGCTGTCACTATAATTTGGGGCTCCTGGGGGGCCAGTTCATGCAGACCGACAAGCAGTCACAGATGATAATGCACTTCCTGTTGATTCCACTCCCTAATCTAACACCAAGGTGGGAGGATCTGGCAAGGAGGCAGAAGAACTGGAGGGAGGAGGGGGAATGGGGAAAGGAGACTGGACATGGGGAATCTCATTCTCCCCCTTTTCATCCCTTCTGGGATTTCTAGGTCTTCCCAGAGGGAGATGTTCCAGAGGCATGAGATAGGGGAAAAGCTGGATGAGTATATTTTCCCCAACCACCTTCCCCTGTTCCCTTCTTCTTACATCCTTCCCTGCCCCCATCTCACCTGTTTCCTGCCCATGGGCCTCTTTCATTCCCCAGGAGTGTACCTGGGTCTTCCACCAAACTGCCCCTCATTCTGAAGGCCAAGAGTCTCATTCCAGTAAGAATCAATGACTTTACTAAGCCTCCCTCTTTTGCCTTCTGACCTTTCCTCTATCCCCAAAACAAAGGCCTTTCTGGGCTTTGAATATTTTCCTGGGCCAGAGCTGATGGGTTATAAGGAATGAATAAATGGATGGATAAGTGAATGAGTGAAAAGACATTTCAAAATGCTTTTTATGTGCTCCAAACTGCTAACTGCACTGGTTACAACTAGAAAAGTGAGACAGTCCCCAATCTTGTGGGATTTGAATCCAAATTGAGAGAAATAACACATCAAGAAAGGCTCAAGGCATCAATGTAGAGGTACATAGTGGATGGCGATGATGGGGGGCAGAGACACACAGGAGGACACAAGGACGGGTAGATGGTAGGAAATCATCCTCCATCTTACCAGAAGAAGTGTAGTTGCTGACTACCTGCTCAATGAAGCATGTGTAGCCAGTCAATTCCCACAGTCAGCTCAGACCCACCATCTTTAGGAAAGGGAGAATGGTCCGGAGGTCAGGAGTGGAACTGGTTCTCCAGATTCCTTCCCACACAGGTGGAAGTAGGGGTATGTGTGATGACATACAGCCATAAGAGGAAAGAGAAAGGGATTATTGGCAGGAAAGGCAGAAAAGAGGGAATTGTCTAGTGGAATATGGACAGGGAGGGAGCCAGGGTGAGCCACTGGCCTCCCACATCCTGAGCTGGTGATGGGAGAGAGTGGGGAACATCTGCTCCCTCAGCCTCAGAGGCTGAGGCAATGGGAAGTTGCTTATCCCTACTCAGTACCAGACTAGAGATTCAGACACCCCACCAGAAATCATGGGAGAAAAGCAGCATCTAATCTTTATCAGGAACAGGGCCTAGACACTCCATCCAAGAGTAAAAGAGGGCAGGCCCTTGTCCTAGAATGAACTCCCAATCTAGAAACTGAGGTGAGAGGCATAAATAGGCTGAGCAAAACTCCTAGTAGAATAAATTAATACTCTGCTGGGTTAAGAGGAGCCTAAGAGGTAAACTTAGAAGAATTCCATAAGTACAAGTAAAACTTAAAAAACCCATATGATCTGACCACTTTAGAAACAACTACATGATACAAATTGGTTGTTGTTCAGTAATGTCCAACTCTTCAGGACCTTATTTGAAGTTTTCTTGGCTGAGATACTGAAGTGTTTGCCATTTCCTTTTCCTGCTCATTTTATAGACAAGGAAATTGAGGCAAATAGACTTGCCTAGAGTCATACAGTATCTGAGGGCTGCAATTGGACTCCAGGACTGGTACTCTATCCACTGTGCCATCTAGCTGCGCTGTGACACAAATTAGTTTTGCTCAATTATATTTGTAGCAAAGGAAGACTTTTACTGGGAAAGGGAGGAATGCTATAGAATAAAAACATAGTATTGATAGTGATGCAAAAAAAAAAAAAGATAAAAAAGCATGACTGAAACACAGAAAAAACACAGAACCAAAATGGGCAAATATGAGAAGAGCAGTGTCAGGATTATTATGATAAAATTGTTGTCTTATTTTTAAAAACAAGCTATATATTATGTATACACACAATTTTCTTTGCAGTCCTCATTTTCTTTCTTTTGCATATGGAAATATGCATATTAATTGATGACTATCAAGTTTCATAATAAAAAAATATTATTTCTTTTAAAAGCCAAATAAAGACTTTCTAGTCAAGGGGAGCCAATGAAGTTATTGAGTTAAGGGAGTCCTACAGTCAGACCTGTGAAAATCAGTTTAATCGTTAAGTAAAGAATGGATTGAGGGGCAGCTAAATGGCATAAATGAATTAGAACACTGGCCCTAGAGGACCTGAATTGAAATCCAACCTCAGACACTTGACACTAGCTATGTAATTCTGGGCAAGTCTTAACCCTGATTGCTTCTCCCAAAAAATCCCAAAAGAAAATTAATGGAATTGAGTAATCTTGAAGCAGGGAGGTTAATTTGAAGGCCATTGTAATAGTACTGAATCAAGTTAGTGACTATATGAATAACAAGAAGAGCTATATGAAAAATGAGAAGGGGATGGATATTTGAAATATTGGGAAAGTAGAGGTAGGAGAATATGACAACTAATTGGATATGTGGAATGAGAAAAAGTGAGTTGAGGACAATGCCTAGGTTATAAATCTGGATGGAAAGGAAGCAATCTGAGAAAAAGAACAAAGAGTATTTTCATAGAAACTCCAAAAAAAGAGAATATAACCAAGAAGAGAGAGGGATTGACAGAGTAAAATACTATAGAGAGGTCAGGAAAGATGAAGTCCTGGAAAAGACCATCAGATCTATATATACCATGTGTGTGTATGTATGTATATATGCACACACATAGATATACTATAAAGAAAGCAATAGTAACTTTGGAGTGAGCAGATTTAATTGAGTAAAGAAGTAGCCTCCCAAATTGCAAAGGGTTGAAAAGCAAATGGAGGCAACAAAATCTAGATGTCTTTCTCTAGGATTTAGACTGAGAAAGGGAAGAGGTATGTAGGATGATAGTTTGAAGGGCTGTATGATCTAGTAAAGGTTTTTAAGGATTAAGGAGATTTGGGTATATCAGAAAGCAGAGAAGGATCCAATAGTTAGGAAAGACTAACAATTAAGCAGAGGGTATGAACAACCTGCTAGATAAGATGAAAAGGAATGAGATAAAGGGTACATAGAACAAAGGATGACCTTGGCAAAGTGGAAGGTTGTGTCATCAGAAACTGGAGTAAAGGAGGAACATTGGGAGAATGTTGAAGAGTTTTAAAATGAAGAAAGGGGGTGAAAAAGTAGAACCCCCAGGAAATGGCCTCAATCTTTTCAGTAAAATATGAGTGGAGGTCCTAAGCTGAGAGAACAGGAATGGGGAGGTGGAGGAAGTTTGAAGAGAGAAGAGACTTGGAGTAGCTTCTGTGGGGAATAGGATAGTGAATTCATTTGCTTTTGTTGTTCAGTCATGTCCTACTCTACATGACCCCACGCCAGAGCTGTCTACGGGGTTTTCTTGGCAGAGGTACTGGATGTTTGCCAAGGAATCCATTAGGAAAGATTAAAAGGAGCCCCTTGCCACAGTGAGGCCCCAGTTGAGGTGAGTTGACATAAATTAGTAGGATACCAGTCAGCTTGGTTGGGTGACTTCCTGCAGCTTCATTCTGCAGAATGTGAGTAGGAGCAGAGGAGGCACATGGTGGAAGTAGTCCAGTTGCAGAATCTGGCAAGGCTTGGGCAATGTGATAGGACAAGGGGAAAGAGACTGGAAGTAGGGAACAGCATGGGAATCAACTGGTTAACCATGGAGCAAGATTGGGAAGGTAGAAATAAAGCCAGGGAAGGAAGAAGGGACCACAAACTGGAAGAATTGGAGGTCATGGGGAGGATAAAGAATAGATTTAGGAGGAGTAAAGGAAGAAAGAAAATTAGCGGCTATTCTGATCGAATAGAGCAATGGCAGTCTTTTTTTTTAATCATAAAAATTAATATTTGTGGGCAAAAGTGTTGCCATTCTTGTGTGTGGCTGAGGTAGAGTGATGAAGTAGGTTCTATGATTGGAGCTAATTGAAGAACTGTTTGGGGGAGCATTAATATAAATTTCAAAGTCTTCTAATACAAGGGCAGAAACTGAGGAGGTGAGGAGGATGGTAAGAGAGATGCTTAAGAATAGACCTGAAGAATAACTTGGGTCCTGGACAGAACAGCTACCAAAACCTGGACTGGCTGATAACACATTCCCCCCCTTCAGGCAATTGGGGTTAAGTGACTTGCTCAGGGTCACACAGCTAGGGAATGTTAAGTGTCTGAGACCAGATTTGAAATCAGATCCTCCTGACTTAAGGGCTGGTGCTCTATCCACTGTGCCTCCTAGCTGCCCCTGGTAATACTTTTTTTTTTTTTTTGGACAGTGTACATGTCAAAAGAGTAAAGTTGCTAAGTAACACAAGCAAAGTAGAATCTGTAAGTGACAGTGGGGAGCCATGGTTATTCCAGTTCCCCTCTAGGACCCAGGTGATGGCAGAGTATAAGAAACTTTACAGCCAAATGCTGCTGATCGTAGCCAAGGATGCAGTGACATCTGGGGGAAGGGATGCAGGATCATCATCCCTCAGCTTCCTGACCCACTTCCTGTTTTTGTTGGGCAGGTCAGTGGTTCTGTGGGAAAGAATGCTTGGATTTAAGAGTTAGAAAGTCCTGAGTTCTAGTTTAACCTCAGACAATGCTAGCTGTGTACCTTGTGTGCAAAGTGTTTTGCAAACTTTAGAGCCCTATAAAATGCTATTTATTCTATTAATTATACTATGATAAAATATTATTTATTATCAGTGGCGTGACTGGGCAAATCATTTTTTTTAAAAGAATCTCTCTCTGCCTTGTCTGTTTCCTCACCTGCAAAAAGGAGATAGTAACATCACCTACCTCATAGGGTTGTTAGGAGAATCAAATAAAATGGCATGTAAAGTACTATAACATTGATAGTTATTAGACTGAATCAGGATTCAGTGCTTTAGCACCCAATATGGAGCTTAAATTGTTGTCCATCTTATTAAGAACTCCCCCTTTTAGAGACTGAGCTAGCCAATCAGTCGTGTCAGATTCTTCATGACCCCATTTTAGGGTTTTCTTGGCAAAGATACTGAAGTAATTTATCATTTCCTTCTCCAGCTCATTTGACAGATAAAGAAACTGAGGCAAATAGTATTAAGTGACTTGCCCAGGGTCACGCAACTAGTAAATGTCTGAGGCTGGATTTGAACTCACTCAGGAAGAAGAGTTTTCCTGACTCCAGACCCAGCACTCTTATCTATTTCAGCTCCTAGCTGCCCAGCCAAAGACCAAGACAGGAGTCAATTTAGCTGTGCAATTCAGATGGCACAACTGTTCCACTGCCCAGAGAAATGTGACCCCAGAGGAAAGGGAAGGAGTTTTAGAAATAATTCATTGCAGGCATTCTTGAAATGGCTAGGGAGGTCTGGATGGGACTGGAAAGACCAAGATTGAGCTAGAGTAATGGATTTGGGGCAGACTCCCTCAGAGAAGATCTATTACTTACTAGACTGGGAAGGGAGGAATAAGGTGTGGGAATCTCACACACCCCTTAGACCTCCCCTACTCCCTTTTCTAATCAGTCTCTAATCTCTTGGGGATTGCTCTTTGACTTTAGAGACCTCTAACAAAGATTATGAATTAGGTTCATTGCCTGATGACTAATTATTTTTCATCTGGTAATCCCTTCTTTTCCCTCTCCACCATTCTTTCTCATTTATTTCAGAAACCTTCCTGGGTCAGTAGTCCAATCCCGTGTCTATTTAACTCAGTTTTGGAACATTTGCTAGGTTCCTGCTCCCCACCCTGTGCCATGAAAGAAATCAGCATGTGGGGCCTCAGGAATCAAGTTTCAGAGGAACTTTGGATCCTGCCCTGGGCAGTTAGGAAGTTCTTTTTGCTGTCTAGCCGTGGTCCTTCCTGTGGAGATTCCAGCCCCCTCATCCTCAGCCCCCGATTTTTTTTCACGCCTTGATCCTTGATGGGATGAGAGATGAGGAATCATTTGGGTGACTCAGACTCTTCCCAGCCACCACCACCAGCCAGCTCCTAGCCCTCTGGGCTGTGGCACAAATCCTCTGCCTCTGGGACCACCAGGATCCGGTCAGGGTGGGGGTAGAGGAGGAGGAGGAAGCTTAACCCACATCCCAGCTCCCAGAAGAGAAAAAAGATTTCATCTGTGTCCCTAGGGTAGGTTAGTTAGTGATTCGGTTTGAGTTTCCTCTTCTGAAGGGATAACCTCCCAGAGTGACTTCCTAAGCAAACCTGTTTTCTGAAGCAACTCCTCCCCCCCTACACTCCTGTTTTTACTTTCTTTGTAGCTCAGGTGTCCCGGCTGCTGTTGGGGGGAGGGAGGCGAGGCAGAGATTACCGCTTATTGTCTGGTGGAGACAGGGGGCTGAACTGAGAGGAGGAGAGGGTGATGGGGTGGAGGAGAGCACCTGGGAAGGCTGGCTCCAATCCTCCCAGAAAGTCTCTCCTCCCATTCCTCTGGCCCCACTGCCAGGTGCCAAGGAAGAGGAAAAGAGGAATAGTTTGTGGAGAGGCAAGGATTCTCAGAAATTAGCTCCCCTCCTCCTGGCCCCAGGGGCCATCTCCTTCTGGGACTGACCAGATGAGCAGGAAGCCATGCCACGGGCAAGATGCCAGGGATGCCCTCTGGACCGCAAGGCTGATGTTGAGTATACTTAGCGAGCTGCTGCCTCTCTAAGCTCCTGTTCCCTTTTCTGAGAAAGGAGAGAAATGTTGGGGGGAAGGAGGCAGGCAGAGATAGTATGTGAAGGTAAGAGTATTCAAGAAAAAATAGGATGCTTCCGTAGTAGTGGGTCTCTGCAGGAGAGGGGGACATGGGATGGTTCTTCACTTCAAAGCCTTCCTGATCCCATATCCTAGCTTCCCATTCTCTACCCTGACACCCCACCTCCCCATCCCAAGATGGGAGCAAGAACTTAGTTTATTTTTTTTATGACTTTGTCATTAGGAAAGAGAGCTGTATGGAATAGGAGAGCTTCATCCTTTGGGTGAAGGTTACTGTAGTTAGTGAGGTGAGTGAGGGTAGAGAGTGCTATTTGCTGAAGCCCAGGAAGCTTTGGCACAGTGTCTTGTGTTCTCCTCTACTTCCTCTCTCTTCCTACCTCTGTCTCTGTCTCTCCCTCTGTCTCTCTTTCCCTCCTTTATTTCCCCCCTCTCTCCCTCTTCCTGGTCTCCCCCTCTCTCACATGCTCCCCCTCCTTCTCCTTCCTCCCTCCTCCCTGCCTCCCTTTCTCAGCCAGGGCTTCATTTGCTCTCCACTTGAGAAGAGCTCTCCAGGGGCTCACAATGCTCTTGGGTAAGTACTCCAAGACTACTTTTCTTGAGTCGGGGATAGGGTCAGGAAAGATGACCAATTTACCTCTACTTTGATCTGTCCCCCTTCCTCTCATCTGTCAGGATTCCCAATTATCAATCAGTTTATGCTCAGTTAAACTGATTCTTAGGTTGGGGTGAGGGTGAAAGGGGAATGGAGGAAACACCCTCAGATTTGGAACATGGGCTTGGGGGACATAGGGTGGGAAGTAGCATAGATCTGATAGTAGGAGGTACAGTCCATAGATGTTTAAATGGTTTGAGTCTTTGGAGTTTGAATAGAAAGGGGGGAACATGAGCCAGATGTGTTACCAGGTGGCAGATGTGTCAGGATTTTCTTGCATTAAATCAACATCAACATCACCCAAGTACCCCAAAGGGTTTTTTTTGGTCTCTTGGAAATGTAGGGACAGCTTGGGGTTTTCTAGAACATATGTTTATTTTGTTGGGGGTGGGGACAGTGAACCACTGAGAAAAAGAAGATTTTTAGGTGAAAGATTTGGACTAAAGTAAGATATGTGTGTGAGGGGCTGTTACCCCATGTGGAATCCCCATAATCTCCCCATTTCCCTTGGGTTTTCTTTGGCCCCTTAAAAGAGCCAGAGATCAGTTGCTTCCTTAGTCTCCCTCCAACTCTACCAAGTGATTGTTTTCTCCTTCTTCATGGATGGAAAAGCCATCACTTTTTCCTTAGAGAATGTCACAACGCCTGCTTTCTCTTTAGGGGCTTTAAGAGCACACCATCCCTGTGATTAGGAAGGGGAAACGAAGGCTACGGATGGGATTCTCTGTTTCTCTTGCCCCCCCACCCCCTCAATCATGTTAACTCTGGAGCACAGGATTTGGGCTTCAGAGAGTATGGAAATGAATACATGAAAAGAGAACTGATTTGCTTCTGAAAATTGGGAGAGGGGGACGAGTGGGAGCCTTGACCCAGACTCCTCAATCATCCCATTTTCTGGCTCTCTCCTTAAGCCTGCATTCCTCTTTATCCTTTGTTCATGGTTTCTACACATGTAAAACAGTTACTTCCTAGGGGCAGTTTGTGGGTCTTTGGGAGTCTCCTGGTGTGTGTGCATTTCTTGCTGTGCACGAGCTCCTATGTCCATCTGCGTGTGTGGATCTATTTCTGTGTCACGGTGCGGTCTGTGTATCTTGAGCCTCTGATTATTTTTGGGTGATGGACAGGCATTTTGTGCCTCCCCTCCCCAATGTAAGCCCCTTGAGGGCAGAGACTAGTTTCACTTTTTTGCCTTAGCCTTCCCAATGCCTGGCCCATGGGATGCTCTTAATAAATGTGTGTTGGATTGGC
Organism: Myrmecobius fasciatus; assembly: GCA_023553655.1. Lineage (NCBI taxonomy): Eukaryota > Metazoa > Chordata > Mammalia > Dasyuromorphia > Myrmecobiidae > Myrmecobius > Myrmecobius fasciatus. Next base: position 178,726 of record JAJPUD010004294.1, read on the forward strand.
TGATAAGGCTTTGTTCTCTCGGTGATGAGGCTTGCTCCTTCTGGCTGCCGCCCCTTGGCACAGGTGACACTTGGCCAGCACTGTTTCTGTACGGCCCCTCCCCACTCAGCCCCTCTTCCATTTTTTGCCTCCATAATGGAACAGCTTTCCTCCTCCCAGTCTCATCCTGTGTTCTCCCCTCGGGCCTGTGGAGACACCTGGCAGGGCCGGCACAAGCTCTGTTCCAATCTTCTTACTGCTCTGTCCCCAAAACGTGGGGCAGGTGCACACAAGCCCCGGATCAGGTCCAGGCTCTTTGTTCCAGCCAGCACTCCCCGGGGCTGGGGTTCTCCTGCCAGATGCTGCTTCAGGCTGGAAAAGTCATGCTAAACAAGCTTGCCTTTCCCTCTGGGGCTCTGGGCAAGGAAGAGGCAGTGGGTGGCTCTCCCTCAGGGGGGACCCAAGAGAGCCTCGGTTCCCATTCCCAATGGCAGGGCCACTTGGCAGCATGATTTTGTGCAAGGCTTCCGTCCTCTCTGAGCTCCATGACTAGGGATCTCCCTGGGAGCAAAGCACTCGTGAAATGTGGAAGAGATGGGAGCTCTGGCAGTGTTTCTGCTGCAGCAGCCCTCGACCAAAGTGCCTCGTCCTCCACGCAGCCTTGTCAGCGGTCCTCGGCCTGGGGCGCTGGGGCACGTGTGCCTCCCTGTGCAGTGGCCTTTTCTAGTTGAGTGGAGGCCCCCCGGGCTGGGCCCTTCCACGTGCATGTCAGAAGCAGAACACATTACTAGTGAATGTGGCCTGGAAATGCGCACAGCGCCCCGGGAGGAGCCAGGGCTGCCTGGCTCAGTGGAGGCTGCTGCCGGCCTAGGGCTCCGCTTGTGGGGCTTGGTGCCAGCTTCAGGGATGGCACTCTGGGCTCCGGCATGGCTGAGGTCTGAGGGCCAGATGAGAGATGAGAGGGGAGAGAGTAGCCAGTGAGGGGGGATATGGGTGAAATTTGCTGCTGGATCTGTCTCCCTGGAGACTTTTCCACCTTGACCTTGTCTTCTGACCTGAGGAGCAGTGTGTTTCAGGCTCGCCAGGTGAGAGAGCGAGAAACCATGGAGACCAGGGATTCTGAGCTGTTTTTGCTTTGTTTTTTTTCATTGCCCCCATTGTAAGTCAAGTGAAGCTGAGGTTTTTAAATAAAAGAAGGAATGCTGAACTTTAGAGGTTAATGAAATCAAAGATGCCATTTTTTCCCCATCCTGAAATGCGTTCAGAAACCACTGTTGACATGGTGCTTTTTTTTTAAACCCATAAGACAATAATAATGTTAGATAGTAGGATGATTTTTTTTAAATTTCAAAGTAAAATTATATCTGTCTCTAATTGTGTTTAAAGTGCATTTACACAGAGATGAGGAATCCCAGGAAAATTAATTTTAAAATTTACATCAGAGTTAGCTGTGCGAGGGGCAGCTATTGGCCAAGTGGTATACCTGGAATCAGGAAAACACATCTTCCTGAGTTCCAATCCAGCCTTAGACATTTAATAGCTGTGTGACCATGACAAGTCACTTAATCCTTTTTGCCTCAGTTTCCTCATTTGTAAAATGAGCAGGATAAGGAAATGGCAGACCTCTCCAGTAACTTGATCAAGAAAACCTCAGGTGGGGTCATGAAGAGTTGGACACAACTAAAACTAGGATAAAGAACTCCTCATCTGGGCCAGTTTCCTCATTTGTCAGGAACAGAAGTGAGGTCCAGAGAGAGCCAGTCACACAGCAAGCTAAGTTAGTAGCAACACTGACCCAAGAACCGGATTGGGGCACCTTGTTTCCATCACACCTGTCTCAGAAGTGGGGTGAACTTGAGCCTTCATTCAGAGATCTGAAATCCCCAAAAAGCTAGTTGGGAGAAGAGACGCCAGGACGTTTATGAAGGGACCGTCCCCTTCACGGTCAGAACCTGCTTCTTCCCCCTGCCTCTGCCCCCAAATCCACATTTCCCCCGAGCCTAGGAGCCAGTGATTGCTACGTCTGACTCGGTAGTCGCGTCCCTAAGTTTTGCTGAATTGTTTCCTCTTCTTTCTTTTTTGATATTTTGTTACAAGGGTAGGCCTGCTGGGCAAGGAGTGTAGGGAGGGACTGAAGGGAATTAAAAGCAAAACGTACACATTAAAGAGAATTTTAGGAGAAGTTTTTGGATTTGGAGTTAGAGGAACTGATTTCGAATCCCAGCTCTGTTCGCGCCACTGTCCTGGATAAATCACTGACCACCGCCTGTCGGGGCCAGTTTCTTTCTCTGTAAAATGAGAAGGCTGGACTAGATAATCCCACACGTAGAGCTGGAAGAGTTCTTACAGATAATCTAGTCTCACCCTTTCATTTAACAGAGGTTACAGAAGTCAAACCGCTCTCCCAAGATCACAGGGAGCCGGGATTCGAACGGAGAACTTCGGCCTCCGAAGGCTTCTGGCTACGCCATTCCCATTGTCCCCCACGGCTACCGAAATTCTCTCTCGCTGCTGCTATCTGACCTTCAGCATCTATCCCGGCTGCCGCAGCTCGCCCGGGCTGTGGGGGTGGATTCTTTTTGCCGGAGGAAAGGGGTTCTCAGAGAGGAAGTTAATTAGCCCTTCGGGGCTTGCGGAGCAGCTGGCCCTTAGAAGCGGGGGGGCATGGGGGGCGGGACCCGTTGCTCAGGTGTGCGTGCCTTTCCTTCCGCTGCTAGGTGAGACAGGTGCGGCAGGTGTGGTCCCGGGGTCCTCCCAGCCACCCCCACTTGGGCTCCGGGCTCCGGCTCCAGCTACGGGCGGCCTCTTCGCCCCGATTACCGCTAGTGGCTGCTGTAGTTCCTCGGAGCCGAAGGAGGCTGCGGACAGAGTGTCCACCGCTCAAGATGGCGGCTCCCATGGCTCAGTGAGTTTGTGAGGGGGTGAGGGGAAGAGGTGCACCTGGGGAGAGGAGGCAGAGTGGGGTGCCCAGTGGTCCGGGTCCTGCATCCCAGCCCGATGTCTCAGCGCCTCCCCTCAGGCTGGGGGATGGAGCTCCCAGGGAGGCAGGAGGAACCATACACTACCCTGTATGTCTCTGTGTGCGGGCGGGTGTGTATCTGTGTGTTTGGGCATGGTGGGGTACGATCTGCCTCTCTGAGTGGCTAATTTGCCCGCCCCCACCCAAGGGAAGTTTTCCGATCTACCTCAGTCCCCTTCTCTGCACCTCCGGGAATGACAGCGGAGTTTGGGGCACCATCTGGATCGGATGTGGGCATTACACCCCTGTTTTACATGTCAGGTTTAGAGAATGTTTAGTTTTACGTTGGGAGAGGCAACAACCCTTAGCTAGCCCCCTGGGGGCTTTCGGAATCACTCTGGTGCGTGAACAGGGAGTTCAGAAGCTCAGAACCATGCTCTCTTGGTAGAAACCACAAATTAGCTGCTGATTTTAAGGGTTAATTACCCTTCCTGGGAGTGAAGGGGTGCTTCCTCCTTCTACATTCCCCCAAGCAGCTCTGCTTTTCCTGAAGTTCATCCCTGGGTTCCCCTATAGGCCCCACTAAAACAGTCTTTCAGGCCAGCTTCTCTCCTTTTCCTTGTGTCCCCTTGTTTCCCTTGGCCTTTATGTAACGTATGTCGCTACAGAATTGGAAGTAAGGGCTACAAGACTGTTTCAGCTGAGCAAAGGACCATTCAGCCCTCCCAAAGCAAAGGTAGCAGCATAAAAAGGGAGGCACTTAGCAAGCTTCCATCTTTCTTCTTTCCTTCCTTCCTTCCTTCCTTCCTTTTTTCTTCCTTCCTTCCTTCCTTCCTTCCTTCCTTCCTTCCTTCCTTCCTTCCTTCCTTCCCTCCTTCCTTCCTTCCTTCTTTACTTCCTTCCTTCCTTCCTTCCTTCCTTCCTTCCTTCCTTCCTTCCTTCCTTCCTTCCTTTTTTCCTTTCTTTCTTTCTTTCTTTCTTTCTTTCTTTCTTTCTTTCTTTCTT
>JAJPUD010004294.1:182678-203978 GCA_023553655.1 Myrmecobius fasciatus
CTTTCTTTCTTTCTTTCTTTCTTTCTTTCTTTCTTTCTTTCTTTCTTTCTTCCTTCCTTCCTTCCTTCCTTTCTTTTTCCTTCTTTCCTTCCTTCCTTCCTTCCTTTTTTCTTTCTTTCTTCCTTCCTTTCTTTCTTTTTTTTCTTTCCTTTCTTCCTTCCTTCCTTCCTTTCTTTTTTAATAAAGGTTTAAGGTTTGCAAAGTAGATATTATTTCATTTGCTACTCAAAACAGCCTTTTGAAGTAGGTTTCATTATTATCCCCATTTTACATATGAGGAAACCTACCACTGTGTGAAAGTGATTGTTGACTAACTTGCTGAGATTCACACTGTCAGCTAATAAGTGGCTGGGGCAGGATATAAACTCAGGACTTTTTAAATCCAGGTTTAGTGTCCTAAATGTTCTTTGCAGCTTGTGAGATTCTGGATGAATCACTTGCTCTCTGGGATTCATTTTTTCCTCATCTGTCAAATGAGAGGATTGGACAGAATGATTTCTAAGATCCCTTCTGGCTTCAGAGCCTATGATCTTAAATAAGATAATTGACTTGTACCACTGTTTTTGAGGTCAGAGGACCTGGATTCACATCTTGCCTTTAATGTGTCATCACAGGCAATTTGTGCTTGGCCCTGAATGTCAGTATTCCTCATCCCTAAAATGAGGGAGGAAATTTGGAATAGTTTCTGAATTCCTTTTCTACTCTGTGTCTATGGTACTTCCAAAACTTTCTGAGTCTTAATGTAACTACTTCACTGGATGTCTTAGGAGCTTATTAAGGAAGGATGAGACTTTATGCATGGATGTATGTGTGTATGTATACATGTATATGTTGCACATAGAGGGGGCAGTCTAGTTTTTATTATATCCACCTCCTGATTGGACAGCAGTTCCTGGATCTTTCCACAACTACTTGTTCTTCATTCCCCCATTTCCCCCTTTCTGGTCCCTTCCTGAACTGTAGCTGGAAGTTTTATGTTATATAAGGTAGGGGAGCATGAAGGAGGCAGTAATGAACCAAAATAATTCTTTCCTACCCCATAGTCACCAATCCCCAAATGCCTAAAATGCCCTCTTCCTTTGGTAACACACCCCTAATTTATCTCCCCTTGTCTCTTTCATCCCCAGTCCCTGGCGTCGGAATGGGAATAAACTTTCTCGGCTAAGTTATATGGACAGTCTCCATTAACCTGTTGGTCTGTCCCCCTCCTCATTCTCCCCTGGCTCCCTCAGCCCTGGGAGGAGTGTTTGTCTCAGGAGAAGTCTGGGGAGGGGGGAGACCAGGGGGAAAGGGTTTGTAAGGTTGCACATCCACCAGGCGGGGATGGTCCCCCCAGGAAAGAAGCCGGCTGGAGAGACTTCCAACTCGAACAAAAAATGCAAGCGCTATTTCAACGAGCATTGGAAGGAAGAGTTCACTTGGCTGGAGTTTGACTATGAGCGAAAGCTGATGTTTTGCTTGGAGTGTAGGCAAGCCCTTGTCCGGAACAAACATGGGAAGGCTGAGAACGCCTTCACGGTGGGCACCGACAATTTCCAGCGTCATGCCTTACTGCGCCATGTGACTTCTGGGGCTCACTGCCAAGCCCTAGCTGTCAATCGGGAACAGCTGGCCTTTGAAGCTCGGGCAGGGGGAAGAGGGAGCTATGGGTACCACCAAAATCTGCCCATGAACTCAGAAGGTATGGCCACCACCACCTCCATGGCACCCATCAAGATGGAAGTGAACCCTGCCAAGGTGGCAGTGCTGACCACCGTATACTGCATGGCTAAGGAAGATGTACCAGACGACCGCTGCCCTGCTCTGCTGGAACTACAGAGATTCAACCTCTGCCAGGCACTCCTGGGCACTGAGCATGGTGATTACTACACCCTGGGCAGTGTGAAGGACATGCAGGTGGGTGGTTGATATTCTAGGGGTGGGGGGGAGAAGGAAGGAAAATGCTTTTCACACACTCCTGGGTGTCAAGCCACTGGGCAGAGCAGCCCAGGCTTTGGGCCACAGCCCTGCTCTGGAGGAAAGGGTAAATAGGGCTTGGCACCTATTATTTTGTCCCCTGGGGGAATCCCTTTGGGGAGGTAGATGGAGGACATAGCTCCCAGAAGTTGCCTGTTTAGCCTGAATCATAAGATCATGAATTTAGAATGGGAAGGGACCCTAAAGTCCCCCATTCTCATTTAACAGAGGAACAAACTGACATTCGTAAGGACTTTCCCAAAATCTCACCAGTAGGAAGGGGCAGAACCACAATTGAAAGCTAGATCTGACTTCCAGTCCAAAGCTCTTTTGATTGCAGTGGCTGGAAAAATGACCCTCCTGTCCTTGGCTCCCCCTCTCCCTCTAATTCTATATGAACTACTGTGTCCCCCCCCCCCTCCATTGGAGGCTAGGAGCCCTGACTTAATGTGTGTTTTGATTTCTCTCAAAATGGCCCTAGGGACATAGAGAATTAGGTCTTCTGGCACTAAAATATCTTTTTATAAGAGAAACTATTAAAGTGAGGCCTTCATCACATCCCTGCCTCCCCCAGCCCAAGGTGTTGCCCCCTAAGGGGCTGCCTGGTTATCTTCCTTAGTCCAAATTTTGGGAGAAGAATGGAGAGAAACTGGGCCTCTGGGGCTCCCACCATTGACTTGCAAATCATCAAGAAAGAAAATATCCCAGAATTGCTTTGTGTCCTGAGGCATTATAGTGGGAAGAGGACCCTGGCCTTGAGGCCTGCCCAGGCTAATAAGAAAGACCTGATGCTCAGTCCTGAGGAGCTTTCAGTCAGATGAAAGGGATGGGAAGGAAATGGGCAGTTATTAAGAGCCTACTATGTACTGGTGCTTGGCGAATATTGTCTCATTTGATGATTGATTGTTAGAGGAGTAGCTGAGAGAGAGAAAGCAGGCTTGGGGGATGGATCTTCACACTCATGGCAGTACCAGACTTCGGGCGCTCTTCACTAAGCCATTCCAGAGGCCATGTTCAGCCTCTCCCTGCCTCTGCACAGGGCAGTTCCTCCTCCTAGGCTAGGGCCTTCCGCTAGATCGCGGCCTCCCGTACTTGTTCTTCCCGGTGCCTTGTGGGTATGAGGGAAGCCCTTCCTCTGCCCCACGAGGGCTTCTTGCTCCTGGGTGGCTGAGTGGAGGCTTTTCCTGGGATATGCTTAAAGCCTTCCCTTTCTGTCTCTCTCTCTCTCTAACTCTTCCCAGGCAGCCATTGCCAGGGCTCTGCACTCTGAAGACTACCAGCGGCTGAAGGCATCCCCATTTGTGGGACTAGTGCTGGACGAGGTTGGGGATGGCCCAGAGCCCCGCAGCCTGGCCCTGTTTGCCACCCTGGTGTCCCCCTGTGATGGCCAGCCTGCCAGCACCTTCCTGGGAAGTGTGGAGCTGGGGCTGGGGGCGGCCACTCCTGGGCAGCTTCTGGACACTCTGAAGTCCTTTGGTGTCCCCGCACCCAAGCTGGCCTGGCTCGGCTCAGGACTCCCAAGTGAGCGTCTGGGGGACCTGGCTCTGCACCTTCGGGGCACCTGCCCGCTGCTGGCCGAGCTCCATTGTCTCCCAGGCCGGGGCCACCCAGAAGTCCCGACCTACGTTGGCGAGTATGAGAGTGTCCTGGATGCTCTGTTTCGACTCTATGGCAGCTCTGGGGCCCACGGGATCCCAGAGCTCCGGGCGGCACTGGACCTTGCAGCCATCAACCTGACGGGGCCACAGCGGGTGCCCTGGGCATCGATCCTGCCAGCTGTTGAAGCTGTGGCTGCCTCTTGGTCCCACCTGGTGCCCAAGCTGGAGGCCTCTTCCCCCGCTTCCCCCCTCACCCAGGCTCTGGCCCTTGCCCTCCGGAGGTTCACCTTCATTGCCTTCACCTACCTCCTCCTGGACACTTTGCCCACCCTGCAGAAGCTCAACCTCCTCCTTCAGCCCGAGGAGCCGGACTTGGCGCTGCTCCCGCCCCTGGTCATCACCACCGCCGCCTCTCTGCAGGCTCAGAGGGGCTCAGACGGGGCCCACTTTCAGAGCTTCCTGCAGGCCCTGGACCCCCCCGGCCCAGCCGGCAGTGGGGCCAGCGGCCACTACTGCTACCAGGGCGTGGAGCTGACGGACTGCTCCCCCGCCACCATCCAGGGCTTCGAGGATCTGCGGGGGGCCTTCCTGGACTCGCTGGGGAGGGGGCTGTGGGACTCCTTCCCGGGCCCCTCCCTGGACATCGTGGCTGCATTTGCTTCCATCTTTGACTCTCGCCGCTACCCCCAGTCCTTAGAAGAGCTAGGAGCGCACGGGGAGGGCGCGCTGCGCTTGCTGCTGCAGGCGTATGCCCCCGTAGTGGTTGGAGAGAGGGCACTGAGCGATTTCCCACTCTTCAAACGCGTGGTCTTCAGCCTGGGCCGCCTGGGCCCCCGAGACCTCTGCTGCAAGCTGGTCTGTGCCCACTCAGAGCTACACGAACTCTTTCCAGATTTTGCCGTCCTGGCCTCGCTGGTCCTGGTCCTGCCCGCCGGTGCCAGCCTTCTCGACAAGGTGGCCAGGAGCCGGGAGCTTCGGGGGTGGGACCAGGGAAAGGGAGAGGGCAGCGATGGCCAGGGGAGCCACGTCGTGAAGATCGCAGTGGACGGCCCCCCGCTCCACGAATTCGACTTTGCCTTGGCCATTGAGTTGTTTGAGAGTGGGGGGGCTGGGCTGGAGTTCTTTGGCGCCCAGATCAAATGAGGAGATCCCTTTTATCTTTCTCTTGTGCGACTGGATCCCTAGATGGGAGTTCAGCCTCTCTCTCCTCTGGACTGGCTTGGATAACCTTGTCCTACACTCCTTCCCATTGTTTTGGGTCACCCTGTGCGCCCTGATACTAACTCGGCCTTGCCCAGGACGTGAGTGGGGAGGGCTGGGGGGAAGTTCAGCGGTTTGGGTTCAGCCTGAATGAGGAGCTGGAAAGTTAGGGGGGATGGGGAAGGGACTAAACTCGTTGGAGTCCTCTGGAGCTTTGGGTCCCACACGTGGGCATCTTTGTCTCCTGGCCCCCATAACCATTTTCATGGATGTTGTGAACGTTGATAGTTGGAAGTGGGAAAAGAACTTCGTGGTTCTGCCGGGGGTGGCAGGGGAGCTAACCCTGTCTGTCCAGCTCTGGGCCCTGCTTTTGCCACCCTCTGGGAGCTAACAAGCTCAGGACCTCATGGCAAAAGGAAAGAGCAGGGGATCTGTCTCTGTCCTTAACTCCACTTGGCACAAGGCTCGGCCTCCCCAGGCCTCCCTTTCTCTGAAACGAGGGAGTTGGATTAGGTGGTTGCCCAGCTCTGGTAGTCTGTGGGTCCTTCTTACTGCACAATATCTTCAGTGTTAGTCGGAGGGGCAGGTCCCTGTCTTCACCACCCTTCCAGCCTGCAAGCTAAGATGTCCAAAGGCATCTGTGTACAGAAAGGTGTACATAGACATAAATATATACACAGATATATTTAATAAATCTCTTATCTTTTATAGAATTAGAGACAATGCTCGCAAAGATGATTTTGGTTTCTGTTTTGGTTTTTGCTATGAGAGGACCTAAGAAAGTTCCAAGTAGAATAAATTCCTATCTATTTTCTTCTTCCTCTTATATTAAAGTTTGGTTTTCATCCAGGCTCCCTTCTTATCTCCCCTCCAGCCCCTTGAGACCAAAGAGAGTGCAAAATCACAGTTCCTGCTCTTAATTCAACCTCACCCAAGTAAATATGATATATATGTGATGTATATTTTATTTCCTTTTCTTACACCCCTTCCCCGTTCCACTTCTCCTTTGCACACACATATTCATTCCTATAGAGCAGGTGATGGGGAGTGGGAACATCCCCTCTATGGCTTGCTTGAGCACCCTCTCACTGGGCCTACTGCTGCTGCTTCCTTCATCCCCCTCCAAAAAGAAGAAGACCATTGGAGCAGACTACCTCAAGCTCCATCTGATGGGGTAGTAGTTGGTGAGGAAGCCAAACAGGTTGTAAACTCTCACGTGATTCTCCCCTGCTTCCTCCTGGGGGGTCAGAGATGGCGTGGGTGGCTGGGTGGGTGTGAGAGCAAATAACAGTCTTCCCCATCTTTAACCTTCCATTGAGTCCAGAGCCTTGGAACACAATAAAATAGAACCATCCTAACTCCTGACTGCTGACGTCCTGCAATCTCTGTCGATGTGTGTGTGTGTGTGTGTGTGAGGGGTGCTGGAGGGAGCCAGATAGGCTGTCTCCTCTTTCTCATAAGACTCTGTCCCCCAGCTGGGGGTGCTGGACCTGCTGCCTCCAAGAGCCCCATTAGAAGCTCCTTCTCATTGCCCCAAGATTCTTTTTTCAGAGATGATCTTCTGGGTGGACTGGTCCCCTCCATCAATCCAGAGAGACAGGCTCCTGTGGTTAAGGGGAAATCTCCACAGCTAAAGATATCCCTCCAGACTCTTCCTGTATTCTCCCCCCACTCTTCTGGGCGCCAGGACTAGGATCTCCCATCTTCCTCTCTCCAATTTCTGTATGTGTTTTGCCTCTCTTCTCCGCCCAAGATGTGTGAGTGAAAAGCCCTGATGGTTAGCCATTTGGCTCCATCAGGGGCCTGGAAATGGGGCCGGCCTATTTCCCTACTTACAAGAAAATGACCCATTCCTCTGGGTAGTCGTTGTGGGTAGGGGAGGCTTGGAGTTTCCTCTAGGCCATCTTGTAAAGAAGGGAAGACTTACAACCCAGGTGTTGAACCTTTTGTCCACTGTTTGGCTGTTGTAATCAGGTTTAAAGAATCTGCTTGGGAGAAGAATGGAGGGATGGAAAGAAGGGGTCAGAAATGTGATCAGAAAGGAGGCAAGTTTGGCCCCTGACTTCTCGGCCACGATGCATCTTATTGCTAAGGAGCCCAAAGGAGATGGGATTTTTCAAACTAAAAATGGGGAGCTGAGAGCTATTTCCTGAAACCTCAGTTAGGAACCCGGAAGAAGTCTGAAAGGCTTTCAGGCAGAAGGGGGAGGGAGTAAATAGTAGCTTTATCCCATGAAGGAAAGGAAGAAGAAATGTCCTTGTCAGAGAATGAGATGAAGGGAAGGATGCAAATTCTGTGAAAGCAGAGACTTTCTTTTTGTCTCTGTGTCCTCAGGAACTACCATATAATCTACGTCTAATTTTTATGGAATTGTGTTGGTTAGACTGTAAGAAGAAAGGAAGATTGGGTTTAAATTACTGAGCTGAAGAGTACTAGAATAGGAAAATGAAGAAAGCCCAAGAAGGGAGTGATTCACGCCTTGGGAAGATCCTTTTAAGATGATCCCCTGGGATAGAGAGAAAAATACTCTCTGATTAAAGGATGGGTATGGTGTCTTTTACACACACACAAACACACACACACACACCTTTAAAAAATGTACTACCACTGATTTAACTCAACCCTAACTTGGTACCTTTTATTTCCTATCCCTCCTCCCTGAATCTGTTGCGGATACCACCTTCTCACTGCTGGGTTAGTTGGCAATGGAGAAGGGGGGGTAGTGGGGAAAGTAGAATGACCTTGTCTCTTCTTTCTCACCTGGGAAAAGGTGCCAGAAAGTAGAAGATGGATAAATTGACTATATGCTTCTAATGATAAATAGAAGGTGACTTAATTCACTTTTAAAAATTATTTTTCAATTAACAAACCTTTCTTTTTCTGCTTCCCACTCCTCCTTTCAAATAAAACAAAAGAAAAACAAAAGCTGTATGAAAAATATTCAGTCAAGCAAAACATACTCCCACATTGGCCATGTCCGAAAATGCCTTCTGCATCATGAATCCATTACTTCTCTGATCAGAGGTTCATAGCAATGAACATCGGAAACAGTTCCCCGGAATCATGGGTGGTCAATGGATAAATGAGAGTTCTTGAGTCTTTTAGAATTGTTTCTCTTTGCAGTGATTTAACTCCTTTATAAATAGAAAGAGAAGTGAGCATTTGAGGGTGAGAGAGCTCAGTCCTGGGGATGATACTATTTTTCCCCCCTGACTTCTAATCACAATACTTTGGTGAGTTAATTTGCTTGGGTGGTTCTAGCTTCAGTTTTTCCAACTGTGATCAAGAGTGTATGAAGAATCCGTTTCATAAAAATGACAGTTCTTTACCCCTCAAATAATTATCTTGCCTCTGGCTATGAGAATAACTCATTCTTAGGAGGGGTCAGAGAATACTGCCGAAGCCTCCTGACTTCCTTCTGGCCTGTGGACGTTGGCAGAGGTCCAGAGCTTGCCCCTGTCAGCTTTCAATTCCATATTTTACCCCTTCTTCCTCCTCACCAGGCCCAGCCTCCAGCTCCCCCAACCCTCTGCTGGCCTCACTGCCCCTGCCTGCTCGGCCTTTGCAGCCCCCACTGGACATCAAGCACTTCCTGACCTTCCACTTCAATGGTGCAGCCCCACTCAGCCTTTTCCCCAACTTCAGCACGGTATGTGTGTGGAGAGGGCTGCGGTTTGGTGGGAGAGGGAGAGCAGGGTCCAGGACAGGAGGAGGAGGGGTGGTCAGCTAAAGGTCCCTGAATACCCTTTCTGGCCCATATCTGGGGAAATCAGTTGTCTTTTTCTTCCCCATTTCCTGAATATGTCCTCATTCTTCCTTGAGCTAAACTTCACTGTACAGATCTATCTGGGTCAAATGAGATTTCCCTATCTCTGCAAAGGGACAAGTGAAACCGTGTAATGAAGATGCTAGGGTCCCTTTCCACATAGGGGACAACTTAAAGTGGTGAAGAACTTCCTATTCCCACCAACAACTGGGCCTGGAAGAGTATGGAGCATGAGAGAGAAATTCTATTTGTGTGTCTCTCTGTTTGTATGTATGAAAAATGGGAGGTAATCCTAGACTTAGAGCTAAAAAAAAAGGCTTTCGCGTCATCTGGTCCAGTACCTTCATTTTACAAATGAGGAAGCTGAGGCTGAGTGACTTGCCAGGCGAGGGGGAAGAAGGGGTGTCTCCGGTAGAATTTGGACTTAGGTTTTCCTGACTCCAAAGCCAGCACTTTCCATCACACCCACTGAGCTGCCCTGCCACTTCTTCCTTGTATCTCTGGTTCCTTCATCTTCAGACTTCTCGTCCTCTCTAGAGATTTATTATTATTAGAGGAGCTCGAGCTTTCAGTCCCATTCATAATGGCAAAGCTGAAAAAATAATTACTCATCCCATGACAGGCAGGCTAAAAAAGCTAAATTAGGGTTGAACCAGCTCAGACGGCAGAGGAGACTTCCTCTTTGGGAGGAGGAGAGTAGCTCCCCTACTATCTTTCTTTACCTTCTTTTTGCTTCTTTCTACATACATTCTATTTCCTAATACTTATTGGCTCTTTCGTGTCTATATCTGTGAAACAGATAAAAGTAGAAAAGGTAGCAGAGAAGATCCATGCTGTAATCAGGACAGTTTATTGCTCCAAATCACAGACTTCTGAAGGACCATCCTGGTCCTTCTCCTATTTCGTGCAGGTTGACTTTCTCTTCAACCCTATCTCAGATTAACTTAGACAAGAGTCCTCCCCGTGCTTTCCAGGAAAGCGGATGCCCCTGTTGTCTTTGTTTCTCCCTATTCCTGGGGAGCTCATCTATGGTGGTTTGGAAATTCTTCCTAAAATCTAACCACAATGCCTTCCTACTTAACCCTCTCCTACCCAGGGAGAGGGCAAGGCTCATAATTACTCTTCTTTCTCACCCCACCTCACCTCACAGATGGACCCAGTCCAGAAAGCAGTAATCAGTCACACTTTTGGAGTCCCCTCCCCTATAAAGAAGAAGCTGTTTATCTCCTGTAACATCTGCCACTTGAGGTTCAACTCTTCGGTGAGCTAAGTGGAGGGAGAGGGAGAAGGTCTAATGAATGGGGAGCTCTCAGGGGGAATGGCAGGAGTGTTTGAAGGAAAAATGGGAACCAGATTTGATGTTCTATTGGGAGGAAGGGGAAAGGTGAGGATGACTCAGATACTTGGAAAGAGTGCTGAACTAGGGTCAGAAAAGGTGGCTTTGAGTCCTGGCTCTGCCACTCACTATGTGCAAGTCACTCCATTTCTCTGGCTCTCCATTTCCTGATCTGTAAAACAAAAGAGTTGGACTAGATGACCTTTAACATCTAGCTCTAAATCTATCTTTCCATGATCTTTGTTATCTGGGGTAATCTCCTGTGTTCCTAAATTTTTTTTCTCCATTTCTCTACTCTCTTTTCGCTGCTTTCTCTCCTCATCTTGCCCATGTCATTCTCTGCTCCCCTCTCTTTCACTTCTCCTGTCAGTCTCTATTCCCTTACTCCCCTGTCCCTTCACATCCCTCTACTTCTATGGAAAAGGCTTAATTCCTATCTACTTTTCTGTCCATATTGCCAATCAGAAGTGCTCTCAAGGAACTGAGAATCTAATAGGAGGTTCTGGGACCTTTATTAAAAGAGGCATGATAGAAGGTGGAGAGTAACAGGAACAAAGGAGGGATTCAAGCAAAGTGTTTTAAGAAAATTAGGGGAGAGGGAGAAAAGTGGTGAAGATAGTCCTGGAAGGACAGGGAAAACTTTGTGGAAGAAGCCAAAGCTCTTCAAGAGAGATTTTCAACAGGTTTGATTTCAGGCCTAGAGGATTATTTGTATCAATGCACAGAGACAGGGTATTAAGTTGGGGAGGAAAGAATATTTGGTGGCTCAAATGCTGGATTTGGAATTAGTAAAATCTAGGTTCAGATTCTACTTTTGACCCTTTCTACCTGAGTGGCTTGGGCAAGTTTTGTTTTGTTTTTTTAATTTCAGATGCCACATCTGTAAAATGGGAATAATTGCAACTAGCTTCTTGGTTGGCTCAAATAGGAGCTTATATAAAAAGCTTTGCAGATCCTAAAGCACTCTAAAAGCATAAACTTATAACTATTATCCTGTAAAATAATAATAGCTCCCATTTATGTAGCACTTTAAGGTTTACAAAGTACACTGCATAACTTGCCTCATCTGATCTTCACAATTCTTGAAGTAGGTACTATTATCATCTCTATTTCACAATTGGGGAAATTGAGGCAGACAAAAGTTAAATGTCTTACCCAGGGTCAGTCAGCTACCATTTGGGACAACTTTTGAACTCAGGTCTTCATGACTCCAAGTCCAGTGATCTCTTTGATGAATCACTCGAATGACTGATTATTAATAGAGCTAGAAAGGATATTGGAGCCAGATTGGGGAGGGCCTTCTTGAACCTTTTATGCCCAACATCAGAGTATACACGGTTGGTGTTTGGGAATGAGTGATTGTAAATGAGTGAACGGTGCCCTCCTGCCCTGCTGCTCTCCTTTAGAACCAGGCTGAAGCTCATTACAAAGGCCACAAACATGCCCGAAAGGTCAAGGCTGTGGAGGCTGCCAAGAGCAAGCAGAGGACCTACCCTCCAGGTCGGGACAGAGCCGCTGGTCCACCCACCACCCCTCCTGATAGCAGGGCTGCTGGAGAACCCCAGAACAAGGGTATGGTAGCCTGGGCTTGTTCCGCCTCCCCCCTCCCCTGGACAAGTAACTGGGGCCAGGGATTCCTGCACATTTTGCCATTTAATTAATACTTTGTAAAGGGTGATAAAATAATATGGAAATGAAGCCCACTTCAGAATCCAGATGGAGATGAGGGGGGCCCAGAGTCTGTGCCTCGGACCTTGACCCATGCCCTCTGTTTCATCAGCTCCCTCGGCACCCTCTCCTGGATCCCCGTTAGTTCTGCTGAAGCCTTTGGACTCCACTCCCAGGGAGTCAGCCGGCCTGGACCTCTCGGATGCCTCTTCTTCATCCTCCTCCCCTTCCTGCTCCCCCTCATCCCCGGGGCCGGGGGCTGAGATGCCTGGTCCTAGAACGGGGGCAGGGGCAGGAAGCAGCGTGGGCACTGACAACCAGAACGAGAAGGGCCCTCTTTACTGTCCCACCTGCAAGGTCACTGTCAACTCAGCCTCACAGCTCCAGGCCCACAACACAGGTGAGCATTATAGGGGGTGGAGAAGGTGGGGTGCTAAGGGGAGGGAGAAGGGGAATCGATACTTTTTACCCATTCTGGAAGCCAGGGAGTGGGAAAGGCATGACAGCTTTGATCTTCTGGTTGCCAGTGCCCTAATATTTTGTGTGCCCAGATAGACCTGGGGAATCCCTGGGGAGAGAGAAGCCAAGGGACAGAAGGCTTCTAAAATTGGTGTTCTTAACCTGGGGTCCTCCTTGGCAGGGGAGGGTCTGTAGATAGACTTCAGGGAGTCTGTGAATTTGAATTGAAATTTAGCACTTTTTCCAGTTACAAATGAAAGCAATGAACCATTATTCTGAGGTGGGCTCTACAGGCTGGGAGGCAGAGAACCAGGAGAAAAATTGGTGAAGAGGAGGTGTGGAAGAAATGAGGGAGGCTGAGAAAAGCCTCAGTCACATGGCAGAGGACACTTATCCAGCAAGAGCAGGATGTCCTAGAGGCCTTCAGGTTGGAGAGACTACCAACCTGCTCCCTGATGGGATTTCTCTCCCCTCATAGGAGCCAAGCACAAGTGGATGGTGGACGGTCATCGGGGAGCTCCTCGGAGGGGCCGGGGCCGGATTGTGCCTCGGGGAGGGGCCAGGCACAAGGCTAAGCGTGTGGCGGGGGTCCCAGCTGGCAAGCCGGGCCCAAGTCCTTCTTTCCACTGTGCTCTTTGTCAGCTCCATGTCAACTCTGAGACCCAGCTCAAGCAGGTGGGGGAAGGGGTAGAGGTGGGGGCAGTCAGAGCAGGGGAGAGAGGGAATGACTGGGGAAGAGGGAGTAAGAGCTCCTGGATGTGGAGAAGGGCTGAGTGATGTGGACAACCAGTACTACACGTGGGAGGGAGAACAGAGGTGGGCAAAGTGGGGAGACTCGGCTCCTGCCTTCCCTCCGTTCCTCCCCTCTCCTGAATCACAAGGGTCAGGGGCTGCGGGGGAATCTACTTCAGCCGAACCCTGTTTGTGTCCATGTCTTTCAGCACATGAGCAGCCGAAGACACAAAGACAGGCTGGCAGGGAAACCCCTGAAGGCTAAGGTCAGTCAGCATAGCAAGCTACAGAAACATGGGGCGCTGGCTGTGAATATCCTCAAGGTACCTGTTGCTGGACGTTCCAGCCCACAAATCCTGGGGACAGGAAGACCGGGTGGGCAGCTGTGAGCCAGGCAGAGCCAACAGGGAGGAGGCGGCGATGGGTTTTGGTGGGGGTGGGTGGGAAGGGATAGTGTCAGGGAGAGACACAAGGAGGTAGGTGGTGATGGGGAGCAGCAGGAAGGAAGCCCAGCCCTTTCCTGACTGCCCTGGGGAGGGAGGCCGAGTGGCCTTTTTCTGACTTGGGCCGTGTCCAAGAATTTCCAGCAGGTGGGATGGAACACCAGTTATGAGGGCATGCAAGTGAGGGTGGGTGTATGTTTGGGCCAGGGTCCCCTGGAAACAGTCTCCAGCCACCCATCTTCCCTTTCTCAGCCTTTTAATTTCTAGGGTTTCCCATCCCCACCCTCAGACAGGAAGACAGGTGATGGAGAAGAAAGTCTGGCTCACGTGCTTCTGGGAGAGAGGGGGCAGGAGGAAGGAGGGGAAATGAGTTTGGGAAGCATATTTTCATGTAGCCCCGTGTTGGGAGGAAGGATGGGGGACAGGTGGGAGTGGGTAGTTTCTTGCAGTCATAAGCTCTCTGTATCTTTTTTTGTAGTCTAAGCTGGCTCTGCAGAAGCAACTTACCAAGACCCTGGCAGCCCGATTCCTGCCCAGCCCGCTCCCAACTGCTGCAGTATGCACCCTCCCAGGGCCCTTGGCTCTCCGGCCAGCGCCAGCGGCGGCCACCACTCTCTTCCCGGCCCCGATGTTGGGGCCGGCCCTGTTCCGATCACCAGCAGCCGCTGTCCGCCCCACCACCGGGCCCATTGTCTTTGCTCCATACTGATCCTCCCTAGGGGAGGCCAGAACTGGCTCCCCCCGCAGTCCTGCTTCCCGTCTCCTTTCCAGCTCTCTCTCGCCATGGAGCAATGTCTCTACAACCAGGGGTCTCTCATGGGGGGAGGGGGCAGACAAAGCCCATTTTTAGAGTCAGCATCGTCATCTCCCTCTCCACAAGAACTGGATGAGATGGCCTCTAAGATCTCTTCCAACTCTAAATCTGACCATATGCTTGCTTAATGCTTCCAGTTCATACAAAGTAACCCACCCTGCCATCTTGGGGGTTTGGAATCAAGTGTCTCTATCAGTCATCCCTTCCCTAACTTATCTGGAGCCAACAGCCACGGTCTCCCCCACTCCAGGAGCTAAGATTCCTAACGATCTATGCAAAATCTCCAAAGCCAGCTCCATGGTGTTCTTACTTTTCAAGGAAAATGGGAGGGAGGCAAATCTGGGGGGCTCCCAACCCCTTGATTCTTAGCATCTTTAGCTTTGCCAAATATGTTTCTCCGTGGCCCAAGGGCAAGGGGCAAGTTTATGACCTTTACTTCCTTATTTGGGGGATGTCTTCCACCAAAAGGACCTCTCTACCCGAGATAAAAATTCTTTGGAGGACCACAAGAAGGGGATGTTGTGAGGGAAAGAAGATGGAGTTGAGGCAGTATTCCCCTTAGGGAGAATGTGGACTTAGGGGGAAGATAACCATAATGGGGAGAAAGGGAGGAACATATCCAAGTCTGGACAATGCTGAGGTAGAGAAGGGAGGAGAATCCTTCATTCACTGAAGGATCTATTAATGTGATGGGGATGAGCGACAAGCTTTAGGTGGGAACAGTAGTACCATTCCATGGCTTTGCTATGAAAGCCTCTTCCCGTCCTAGACTCGGCCCTTTGCCAGATCCCTGTTCTGCTGTTCCAGGATGAATGCCTGGCCAACGTCTGCACCTTCTCAGCACTTTGTGCCTCCTGTGTCTTTTAAACCTGATGGAAATAATGGGCTTTGTCCCCTTGTTCCCTGCTTCCTGACCCCCATTCTGTTCCCGTGCACTTTAGTCTCCCTCCTTCAGAAAAGCCATTCCTTCTTCACAGCCCAGACCACAGCACCCTTTAAATCTACCTAGCAGTAAAATTGGAGTAGTGGGACCCAGTCTGACCCAAAATTTCTAAGTGTTTTCAAGGTATCCCCTGTCCTATCTCCTAGGACGTGGCCAGTATCCTCTGCCTATTTTTTTTCTTCAGATGTTTCCAGTGGGAGAAAACAAGAAAAGGGGAGGGGGGGATTTTTTTTTTTTTTTTGTAACATAAGCTATTGTGGCTTTATTATGTCCAACTCATCAGTAAAAGAGTCTGGAGTTTAGTGGTGTCTTTGTGTTAATCTCTGCCCCACAATGTTCCCCGTGCTGCCTTGCTCTGTGTTGGGGAAGAAGAGATATGTGCTCTGGGCGTGGGTAAGGAGGCTTTCAAAGTACCCCAAGGTGATTTTTTTCATCTGCTACACAGTGTGTTGGACAGGAGTGCCTAATATATTGTAGAATGTCACGCGCATTCACGAGCACATTCTGTGGGTGATCAGTCACTGAGAGGCTTCTGTGGCCCCAGGAGATTGAGGGAGAGGTGCCCTCCACATGCTTCACTATGGGAGGTAGTAGTTATAAATACAATATAGGTCATGTATATTCTTCATTATGGAAGGTGAAATAGTTATACAGGTCATCGTGTATATCCATTATGGGAGATGATAGGATAGTTCTAAATACAATATAGGCCATGTAGTTCTTCATTACGGGAGGTGGGACAGATATACAGTATAGGTCATATATATCCTTCATTATGGGAGGTGGGACAGTTATACAGCATAGGTCATTATGTATATTCTTCATTATGGGAGGTATAGGTTAAAATTAAATATCAAAGAAAATCCCAACCACCCCGAGTGGGAAAGCAGGGGCTTGAGGAAGCCATATCCCCTGGGCAGGAGGGGGGTCCGAAAACTGGTCCCTGTCTGCGGCAGTCTGGTCATGGCAGGAGCTCTCCAGGCGAGGGTTCTGAGAGCTGACATGGGCTGGGGGCTGCTGCCCCCTGGTGGCTGAAGTCAAGGGGAGTGTTTTCTCGAGCACTAACTAGCAGCCTGACAGGGCAAGGCAGCTAAAGGGAAGGAGTTCAGGACCCAATTTGTCGGGGTCCCCTCATCTGTCTTTGTGGGGGAGGCAGCCGAGGACCAGAAAGGGAACACCCTTTGCGCCAGACCCCCTCGCCAGGAAGGGCTCCTACCCCCAGGGGCCCTTCATTCCCCTCACTGGGTAGGAGAACCAGCTGGAGGGGAGCCCACAGCTTCTGCTTCCCCAGCGGCTGGGCTCCTCTTCTGGGGGAAGATCACAAGTGAGCTGGGGGTATCTCCCCAGATAGCTTCCCCTTCCCTCCTGTCTCTCCCTGCTGGGCTCTTTGTCCCAGGGCCATGACGCGGGCGGAGTTCTTGGGGGCCTTTACAGGGCCACAACCCACTAGCTATGCCCTGCCACTGCAGGCTCTCAGACTGGCACAGGGTGGGGGCGAGGAGGAGTGAAGTGGCGGCTGTGAAATGGCTGGAAGAGAAGCAGAGGAGTAGATGAGGCCGGAGGCTTCGCTGCAGCCCTGGCCCTGTCGGGCCGACCACCTTACTTGGTTGCCCCTACTTCCCCCATTCCCTGGAACCCCAAGGATTGGGGGAGAGCAGGAGTGGGATGGGGGGGCCTGAGGGAGGGGGCGGGTGCCAAGAGCAGAGGCTCAGCCGTCCAAAGAGCCGCTGCCCTTGTTTTTCCGACTGAGGGGGAAGGCTGACTTGCTCTGGGGCTGAGTCATCTTGCTGGCCAGGTAGATGAAGGGCTCCAGGAGAGAGCGGCGGTCGGCCACCGAAACTTCCCACAGTTTCACCTTCTCCACCTTGGCCCAGTGCTGGGCCACGTCAGGGTCCACTCGGCGCTGCTCTTGAAGGTCACATTTGTTGCCAAGGACGACAATAGTGACCTGGGAAGGGATTGCAGAGATGGGCAGAGTGAAAACTGTGCCTTAGTAGGACACAGCCCTGGAGGCAGGAAGACCTGGGTTCAAATCCTGATTCAGATGCTTTACTAGTTGCTATCCCACATAAATCACTTAATCTCTCTCCAACTCAGTTTAAAATGGGGATCATATTTCTATTTTAGAAACTGAGATAATGTAAATAAAACCTTTTGTAAACTTTAAAAGCAATCTACTTGACTGACTATACAAATGTTAGTTATTATCACCACTTAAAGCATCTTATAATGAGCAGATGTTTTAATGAAACTTCTCTCCCTGCATTTGCAATCTACTCCAAATGATCAAAATCTTTTTTGTGTGTGGGAGGAGCAAAAGCCTGAAAACAAAGTCAATGCCCATCTGTTGGGAAATAGCTAAACAAACTGTGGCACATGAAATTACTGTGCTATAAGACCCGGCTTTTAAGACTGGTTCATTCTACATAGGATCTTATAACTGAATGTGGGAGTCACAAAATTATGATTTTTTTTTATCAGTAAATGTTTGATTTGTATACCTATTTTATATACCTATATACTTGGGGTCATGTAAAAATTTCTCATATGAAAAGGGGTCGGGAATAGAAAAAGTTTAAGAAATCTTTCTTTAAGAAATGACAATCATAATGAATACAGAAAAGTCCAGAAAGACTACTATGAACCAAAGCAAAGGGAAGGAGAGCCAGAAAAGTAATACACACAATGACTATAACAATGTAAATGGCAAGAGCAAGAAAAATGTTACAAAATTAGAAAGAAGCAGCT
This sequence comes from Myrmecobius fasciatus, assembly GCA_023553655.1. Lineage (NCBI taxonomy): Eukaryota > Metazoa > Chordata > Mammalia > Dasyuromorphia > Myrmecobiidae > Myrmecobius > Myrmecobius fasciatus. The sequence goes on from JAJPUD010004294.1 coordinate 200,342, forward strand.
TGGCAACAAAGAACAGAAAGGAAAAGATACAACTCTCTCAATTCCTTTGGAGAAGAGTCCACAGTATGGAATACTAACTACATATAACATCAGATTCTTTATGATCATCAGTTTGATTTTTTTCTCCTTTTTCTTTCTTTCTTTTTTGATATAAATAGCTCTCTGGGAAGGGGGAAAAGGAGGAATACAAGGAAAAATCTAGGAGATCTACAAACAAAACAGCAATAAAAATCTATTTTAAAAAAAAAGTCTGGGTAATGAATTTGGGATGGTTATCTTTTTTTCTCTCTATCTCCATTCTAAAACTTGGTCCAGGCTCAAGCAATCTTATGCCATGCTCTGTAGAATATGCCCTACTATCTGGGCATCAGAAATGGTTCTAACTAGTTGTTTATAGTATCTTCTGATTGACCTTAAACTTCCCCTCGAACCTGGTCCCTTCCTTATACACAACTCTTGTTTTCTCAGTTGGTCACTGTAATCAGTAAGATCCCTGATGAGAGCAGTTAGGTGGCATAGTGGATAAAGTGCTGGCCTGAAGTCACGAAGACCTAAGTTCAAATCTGATCTGAGCCACTTATTAGCTAGATGACCCTGGGCAAGTCTCTTAACTCTGTTTGCCCTCAGTTTCCTCATCTATAAAATAAGTAGAGAAGGAAATGACAAACCACTCCAGTATCTTTGCCAAGAAAACCCCAAATGGGGTCACCGAGAGTCAAACGTGACTGAACAACAGCAAAGGATCCTGATGCTCTCAATTCCAGCTTAAAGATATGAAAGGGTGACATCTCTTTCCTACCCTCCTTCTAGGAGCCTTTTGATCCTAAAAAAGGACTCCAAGAGAGAAAAGCCCTGAAGACAAAGCAATGAAGCCCAAATGTGAAATGGCAGTGAGGTTAATACTTAGCAATAAAGTCTTTTCCTTCATATAGTGACAAGGGCCTACAGAGAAAACTAGAAAACTTTGCAAGGAAGCTTCTGCCCACTCTCTTCTTACTCCCAGGAGACCTAAAGGAGCTCTGTCCTAGGTACCTCTGCAATCCTCTGAGAGGGCTCAGAAATCTGAGATCTGGCAGATCCAAATGAAATAGTGGTGGCCTCTTATTGTAGATATCCCTTGGACCACATCCCTCCTCCACTAACCCCTAACTCTACCCTGCCACAGCTCCTTCTTTTTGTTTTTAATTTTATTTTAAATTTATGGAATAAAGCATTTCCATGACATAGCATGATTTTTTTTTTTTTTTTGCTTTTTGCTGAGGCAATTGAGGTTAAGTGACTGCTTCTTCATTTTATGTATTTATAATAGTCAAAATGACTTAGTCACTCAAAATCCATTTTAAAACAGTATCATTGGTACTATAGACACTGTTTTCTTGGTTCTTCTCATTTTGCTCTTCACTATTTCATGCAAGTCCTTCCATACTTTCTAAAATCAATGAACTCTTCATTTCTCATAGCACAGTAGTATTCCATCACAACCACATACTACAACTTATTCAGGGAATTCCCCAAATGATGGGGATCCCTGCAATTTCCAGTTCTTTGCTACCACAAAAAGAGTTGGTATAAACATCTCATTTACTTTGAAAGTTATAATTATTATTTGTGAATTTCCCTCCATCTTATTTTTACTATTTTCCTTCTCAGCCTTTCTTCTTAACCTATCCCTGTTATCTTCTCCCCCACCCTCCCAATCCCAATCCAAATACCTCTTCCATAGTTCTTCCCCTATCCTCCCAATCTTCCCCAGTCTTCAAATATGAGCACTACTTTTAAAACTGTCATCATTAATAAGGTAATTTGAAAGAAAGATTGGGGCTGAGTTGTGTATAGTGCAGTGATTCATACCTCCTTCTTGTCCTTTGATTTGTCAATCTCCTTCTTGAGCAGTTCAACTCTCTGGAAGGACTCTCGGCTGTTAGTGCTGTAGACAAGGACGTAGCCGTCTGTACAGGAGAAACAGTGCCTGGGAAGTTCAGCCCCATCTCGAAGGCCTCGTGTGTCATAGAATCTCACCTGCTCCCGCACACCTCGGTCAGTCTCGATTGAACCCACATAGATGTCTTCCTGGGTTTCAATCATCTCAGAACCTGGAAGGGGAGTTTATTTATTTTGGGGGAGAGGATGATGGATAGGAGTGAGTAACATTGGATACTTCCTGAGAGTTCAATCAAGGTCTGGGGGTACTTAAGTGTGAGAAAAGGTGAAAAAGTAGAGGTTGCTGTGAGTGTGGGGTTAGGATCAAGGGATCACTAAAATCATCTTAGCTCACTCTGACATTTAATTAGTGATAGGACCTGGACCTGTGATTTCACTGGAATAGGGAATTCTCAGGTGAGGAAACTCCCTCTACCAATTTCAGTCCAAAGTACCTTCTCTGTAACTTCAGAGTCTTAGAAAGCCACCTACAGCGGTCCCCACAGTCAGTATGTGCCCAAAGTAAGGCTAAACCCAGAACTTCCTGCCTCTGAGATCCAGTTCTCACATTAATTCTGATATGCCATGATTCCTTGAAACACCAGGTAACAATGTACAAATATCCCAATTAAAGCTTTTCTTTCTCCATCACTTCTTGGACCCTGAGCTTTCTTCCTGACTCCATTGTAAGGGCTCTCTCCAGTCCTAGATGTGGTCACCTACATGGTGGCCCTTGGGCTCTGTGTGGAGGTGGGGAAGGGAGGGGGGAGGAGCAGAGATCTAACTCCTCCTTCCCAAATCCCAGCACTTACCTACTACATGGTTACCATACAGTAGCTGTTCTAGGATTGAGGTCTTTCCCACCGAAGCCTGGCCACACACAACCACTTTGCAGCTCTTCCCCATGGACAGACTTCTACCCTGGAGAGGAGACAGGTTACACTGAGATGACGAACAGGGAAGAGATGGAGGAGACACAAGAGGGAAGGATCAGATCAGAAGGGATGTCTTGAGAACACAAGTTCTGAATTTGACACACCATCACTGGGGATTAGGACTCTTCAAAACAAATGGGATGATGGGTTTGTAGCTGGGAAGGAGTGGGGAGGTGAGGATTACTGTGAGTTTCTCTCTCTAGGTCCCTCTCTCTGGCTACTAGGATGTAGTAGACACCACCTGCTAAGGCCACAATAACTCTTCATCTCAACCTTCATCTTTCTTTTAATGTAAAAGAAAAATGATCCCAAACTCAATTGTTTGGCTAGGCCGGACTGACTAAAGCTTTGGCAAAGGTTAGGGTTTAGCCCAAGAAAGGAATGCTTTCTGTGAGAACCACTCCACCTTGCTCCCCAGATCCTGCCAAACCAGCAATGTAGAGCAAGATCATTGAAAGAGGTGAGTTAAGATGAAAGAAGCCAAAGCTGAAATGATTGAAGGGGGCTTTGAATGTGTGTGTTGTATGATTGCAGGGAGGAGGCTCATGGTGGTATGAGTCATTTTGTTGCTGAGATATAACAAGAAGAGTTAAACTCAAAGATACCTCCAAGGAGAGGCTCTCAGACATAATAGGGGTCCTAGGACACAGAAACACCAGATATAGGCCCTTAAACAGAGTGGATTGGGATCAAGAGATCCTCAGAGGTAGCCTCAGATCCAGAAAGACTAATCCTATTCCCCCTCCCCTGGTTCTCAACCTAGAGGAAGCCCTGGAGGGGGG